>CM064885.1:39539296-39686796 GCA_030347415.2 Decapterus maruadsi | reverse complement strand
AAAACAAATCAATAATATTAAAGGTATTAGCTACAGGGTTCCTACACATTTGAAATTTACAAATTCCACACTTTTTCCAGACTTCTCGGTAAAAAAAGAAAATAAAATCATTTGGGTAAATAGTTGTGTATTATGTTAAAAAAATCATGTAATTAATCATTTGTTTTCATTATTCTGAATATGTTGCCATTATGTAAGGAAATCATTTCCAGGAGATTGTAGCTCGGTAGAATAGCGCATAGGCTACAAAACCCAAATAACTTCAGGTAAGACCAAATCCAGATTAGTATAAAAGATAAATATATTTCCATACAATAATGTCCATTTTCCATACTTTTCCAGACCTGGAAATTTATAAAAATCAAATTCCATAGCCTATACTTTTCCATAGGAACCCTGGTAGCTATTATAACCTACACAAATAAGCGCAGTAGCACAAAACTACAAGGTATTGTTAAAATACCATAAAATACATGAGTAAAGTGGAATTGAATACAAACTTCATGGTATTATTAAAAACTATAAGTAAACAAATAAAGAGTCAACTCAACCCAATGGAGAATAAAGCTAATGTCATCAGAGCTGAACCAGCTGATGAGAATAAAATAATAAAACGTCCACAGGTTTCTTTCTGAGCGCAGTTACAGCAAAGCGAAGCGAAGTGAAACCCAGTCTGTGTTTCTCTGCCTGACTCCACACTCAGCTCCAGATGATCAACAACAACCCAAACATCCCAACATCATGTCAACCAACACAAACACTCAGGACCAACCGTTAGCCGACATTAGCTCCACAAACAAACACGTAAACAACACGTAACAAACACAAACAGCCTGCGGTGGTGGTGGTCACCAGCAGCAGAGAGCCAGCTGACTGTCTCCTAGCTTGACAAGTCAGCTGTGAGCACGCTGTTGTTGTAACTGTAACTGTAACGTTACTCAGCGCTAGGCTAGGCTAGGCTAAGCTAAGCGCTAAGTTAGGCTAGGCTAAGCTAGGCTAGGCTAGGCTAACTCAGGTGATAAAAGGTAGCAGGCGCTGCTGTCAGACTAAAACACAACAAGTCAGACAGCTGCAGTCATAATAACACATATTCACCACTGTCACTACTAGCACTATTACTATTATTATTACTACTACATGAGCCCGTCCTGTCAAAGCCTCCACCTCCAGCGCCTCCACCGGGAGCTGCTGCTGCTACAACCCGGGGAAGACGCACCACAGTCCGGCCGTAAACCTGTCACCTTACCGCCGCATGGCTCGGTAGCAGAGGCCGGTGGTTCATCAAAACACCATAATCTGCTGTTATTTTAATGTTGTTATGACACAAACTTCACTTCGCGGTGGTTTAGATGCATAAATATGCTGTAATGTACTAATTATTTAAGATTTATCGACAAGGAAACGCTTCTCCTCCTCCTCCTCCTCTCTGCAGCTGAACGTGCTGTGTTTATAAGGAGGAAATAACAGACCATAGTTAAATAATTCAGCTTTATTTTCATAAATAACTCCATGCAGGTGTCATTAAAGTGTCCTAACGGTGTCATGGATGGATAGAGGCCGTGTTGTGTTGTTGTTTACTACCATCACACCATGCCACTTCATATCTTGTGAACACGGAAACACACATTAAAAGCTTTTAAACAACACAACACTGACGTTATAATGATGGCTATTAGAGAATCAATCAGGTCTTTCATCACTACCAGTAAATCCTACAGTAGTCTACCTTCCCATACCATAATAACTCCTCTTCCTGCTTGTCTTCCTGTGTGCTTTATATGTGTCACAACCTGCTCACCTGACCGAGCTGCTGCTTCCATACCTGCTTCCTTCTCTGGGTGTTTAACTCGTTTTATACACGTAATACAGACCTACGTCACCATTATAGACAGGTGTGCATGTGTTTCAGGTAATATCTGGGTAAACTGTAGATTATACTAAGTGTATGTGTGTTGTTTTATTATATATAATAGCTGTGACTGCAGTTGACAATATTAGCCACTTCCCTCGGCTAACACTGACACATCTACAGTCGTGGTGTCCGTTGATCTGCACTGTTTTCCTGCAAGAAAACGTGAATAAATCGCCAAAAACACACGGAATAGAGTGACCGAGGCCGCTTAAATCAGCAGGTTAGCGGCGTGTGGTCACCACCTCCTCCTCCTCCTCCATGTAAAGCTAAAGCTAAAGCTCTTACCTCTCTTCACGGCCTCGTCATACGACAGGAATCCGATCCTCGACTCTTTGGCCCCCATGTTGCCCTCATTTCATGGCCCAGTGTGGAGGAAAGAAACGATACGAGCCGAGCTGTTTATGTCGCCGCCGTATCCATTTAGGTTCCTGCTGCTGCTGCTGCTGTTGTGTACGTTACTGAGTGTGTGTCTGTCTGTGTGTAAGTGTGTGTGTATGTGTGTCTGTGTGTGTGGTGAACGGGTGAATGTTTTCAGCGACGCCTCCTCCTCCATTCAGTCACATGATCCGCAGACTCCACAGGTCAGTTGATCATCAGCGCCGCCTTCAGCGTCATCAACGAGGCGTCCGTGAACGCAACACGTTGTTTTTTTTTAAATCTCCCATCAATCTTTATTGATAACAGCATCAAAGTACAAGTGCAGGTGTTATTATTATAGTGGCACAGGCGTTTTATAAAGGAAATGTGAATATTTCGACTTGTGCCCCTACATTTTCTGTTTACGTTATTTATTTGAACTTCTTTTTTCTTTTCTTTTTTTTTACTTTTTCCACACACAAAAAATAAAAAAATAAAAAAAACACACAAAACAACTACAAAATGGTATACAGTATCTGACATCGTTAAATGAAGTAATTGAAATAGTAAAAAGAAAGACTATTGAGGATTTATAATGCTGATAATTATTACATATGACTGAGTGATAGTGATGGGGGTTTTTTTCTCCAGAATTCAGATTCAGATTCAAAATTCCTTTATTGCTCCCCAGAGGGAATTTTTTTTCTTTGTTACAAACTCCTGAATAGAAATAGCAGAATAGAAATAGGATAAAATAGAACACGAATAAAAAATGATACATAATTATAATCATTTATGTAAAATCTATGTATGTATGTATGTATGTATGTATTGCTTTTGTGAATATAGAATCATCTTATGGAAACCAAACAGTAACCTTTTAAACTGTGAACAGAACTGACATAACACTACAGTTGTTTGCTTTGTCTGTAAATGTTATTACCTGGTGTTGTTGCTGGAATTCAATGAAATGAAAATTCAAAATACTAAATAATAAACGGACATGACACAATTAGGCTATTTTTTTTATTTTTTACGGCACCATTTTATCTGACATCAACTGTTTCCTCGTGTGTTTACTAGGAACTATTATATTATATTATTATTATATTTTGACTCATTTATATATCATTATTATATCATTTATAGTCAATTATATGTTGACTCATTGTGCACAGTCATACTGAGCCGTGAATGCCACGTTCGAGACAAACTCGGAGCTCGGATTTCTCTGACCTCTTCCTTGAAAAAAGTGCAAACGAACGCCACTTCATGTCGGAGCTCCACTCGGGAAATGTTGTCCGACGTCACACAACAATCTGCACCTGTGTGAAACCACACTGTCAATGGTAAAACATCAACCACACATTTTTTTAATTGCCAATAAAGTGCGACTGGAAGAGTCCGATTTCCGAGCCGTCTCGAACGCAGCACAAGGTCGTAAAGTATGGTAAAGAAAGAAAGGAGATTGAGTGGCGCCATCTTGTGGCCATTTTTGTGACTGACAGACTGACGAGTTGACAATTTACCACCACAGCGACACAAGGCTGACAGGAAACACTGATGTTTGTCACTTATTGAGTTTCTATTTATCAATCAATACGCGCATAGCAGCTAGTTAACAACATTATGGTGTGCTAAAAACAGTAGCTTGTTGCATCACCATCGCTACGTCATGGTGACGTTTACGCCGAACTCTTTTGGAAAAACGTACCAATGTAAAATTGTCCGACTCAAACGCAGCGTTACGCTTCATGTACAACTTAAATGAATACTCCTTAGTTTTGTATGACTGTGTTCAACACTTCGGCGATATATTAACGATAATATTGTCAGTTAAAAGACGTTTAATCGGTCAATAGTTCCTTTTAGTCTCGCCGACAGTTGGACCGTTGCCCGTTAATGACCGACAGCGCGGTGCTGTTAAATCTCCCATTCTGTGAATGGAGTTTGGCGGGAAACCCTGACGCTGTTTACGTCGCCAGGTGGTGATGACGAACATGAAAAGCGCCCACGCGTTGGCACGTCACTTAATTTTTTTTTTTTGCTGACGCTCCTGTCAGAGGATCCAGGTAGTATCCTATATAATAGTTTTTATATACTTGTATAAGGTATGGCAACGGACATGTGGATGGATTAGTCGGAACCCCGTTAGAGAGAGTTTAGAGGACTCGGGTTAGTTCGGCTGTTTCCGTGAATGAATGAGCTCGGAGCCGAAGATGGGACAGGAGGTGCTGCTCTACTGGCCCAACGTTGTCGGTGAGAATAAAACACGAGTCGGGATTTAAATGACTTGTGTTTAGTATTTAATTATGAACTTTATTGTGACTTTATTGTTATTTTATATATTTATATTGAAGTTAAATCTGACCTCGGCCGTGCGCGTGTGTGTCTGTGTTTGTGTGTGTCAGGTTACATCAGGATCGCTCTGGTGCTGTGCGCGTGGGTCGCCTTGGACTGTCCAGCTGTGTTTGTGCCTCTGTACTCAGCCTCTGTAGCTCTGGATGGTAAAACAAACAAACAAACAAACAAACAAACAACATCACCTGTTGCACTTCACTAAATGACACGAGCCTGATTCTGGACTAAATGCTGATCAGTGACCATGTGTGTTGTGTTGTGTTTTGTCGTGTTGTGTTGTGTTGTGTGTGCAGGGCTGGACGGCTGGCTGGCCCGGAGGCTGGGACAGAGCTCCAGGTTCGGGGCCTGGCTGGACGTGGTGGTGGACAACCTGGGTAGAGGGATGCTGTGGAGCCGGCTGGTCCAGGTGAGGAGGGGGGGCATCAAATACACAATCCAACAACTCCACAACGCTCTGGTGGACAAGTTGTGACCTGCACATTCACCACACTATGAGATAATAACACAACGTTACCACACAGAGTTGTTTTAGAGGGAAATACAGAGACTGATGATGAACAACTGTCCCTGAAGGCAACGTGCATCAGAGGTTTTGCATGAATTTCCCTCTAAAACAACTCTGTGTGGTAACGTTGTGTTATTATCTCATAGCGTGGTGAATGTGCAGCTCACGGCTCTGCTCCACCGTTCTAAAAATAGCTTGCACCGACAATTAAAGGTAACGAACCTACTGCTATGACTATAGGGGTTATGGTGATGGGACAATTTGACAAAATGTTGAACTATCCCTTTAAAATAAAGGTTGAATGATTACTGATAATAATAAGTGTGTGTGTGTGTGTGTGTGTGTGTGTGTGTGTGTGTGTGTGTGTGTGTGTTGCAGTGGGGTTGGCTGGTGTCGGCCCTGGAGTGGTGTGTGTTCGTGTGTAACCACGGTAACCGAGGCGACCACTGGAAGAGCAGCTTCACCTGCAGCCCGCGACTCATCTGCAGCATCATGGCCAACGGTAACGAGTGCGTGTGCGATGATGATGATGATGATGATGATGGTGATGGTGATGATGATGATGATGATGATGATGATGATGATGATGGTGATGGTGATGGTGATGATGACATCAGAGCGCCGTGCTGCCTTCAGGGTTCCGGACGCCGCTGGGCGTGTGGGTGGTGAGCGGGCTGCACCTCCTCCCCCTGTGGCTCTACCTCCTGCAGCGCGACCTGCTGCTCCTGCTGCCCCCGGGGGTCCGGGCCGCGGCCACGGCGCTGCTGGCGGCAGGACGCCTGCTCGCCATGACGGCGGAGGTATGTACTGTTAGGACCGGGACACCTGGTCACCGCGGCAACCAGGGGGACAGATTTAGTGTTGTTAAGGCAGTTTCACAATGGTGAAACTGGTGACTGAAGATTTTGAGGTGTATGCAAATTAGCACATATATTTAATCAGATATCGCCTCATTTACATATTTAATCATAAAATCTGAAAAACTTGTAATACAAAAAATATTTGTCGTAATGTGAGTGATGATATTTAAAATGTTTACCCTATTCACCTGGGGTCCGTTTCACGAAGCAGGTTCAATAAACTCTGAGTCAAATCCTGAACTCTGAGTTGATCAACTCTGAGAGAGGAAACTCAGGGTTTTGGGTTTCAGAACAGGTGATAAGAGTTAGTTCATTCAACTCTGAGTAACTTCACCCTGAGTTACGCGGAGATGGAAAGCCCTCATCAATGGAACAAAGAAAACATGATTCACCATGGCAACCAGTAAAAAAAAGCCTCGCCCCTCCTACTTCTCACGGTGGAGTGACAGGCTGACGCATGCAAAACCACTGATGCGCGTCTCTCTCAGGGACAGTTTTTGCAGCAAGCAGCAGCAAATGGACCCTGGATTATTTACCTCGACAATACTATTAATCTAATTAGCCTAATCTTAAAAAAAAATATATATATATCTGGAGAGTTATTCAACATTGTGTGTTGAGCAGGTCCAACACAATCTGTGTTTGATTTGTATGTTAAAGTTCGTCTCCATGATAACGTGACGGGGATGTGCGTGTAGTCATCAATCACCTGGAAATAATCCGTCAGTGGATCGATCTAATACATGATTTAATACGAAAAAAAGGGGAGAGAGAGAGATAAGTGCAATTTTCTTCTGTGTGCGTGTCCGTGTCGTGTCATGTGAGGGTTGTTGAGATAAAGTGACGGTGCAGAACAACAGGAACGATCAAACAAATCCTCATGGAGAATAAAACATCCAGTTGCAATGGGCCAATTTGCCAAAATGTTGAACTATCCCTTTAAGGCAGTTTCACAATGGTGAAATTGGATTTTTTTTTAGGGCTGGTGACTGAAGATTTTGAGTTGTATGCAAATTAGCACATATATTTAATCAGATATCGCCTCATTTACATATTTAATCATAAAACCTGACGGAACTTGTAATACAAAAAATATTTGTCGTAATGTGAGCGATGAACTCGGGAAGTTTCATGGTGATACCTGTTATTTAAAATGTTTACCCTATTCACCTGCAGTGTGTTGTGTTGTGTTGTGTTGTGTTGTGTTGGTCTCGTCTCTCTGCAGATGTGGTGTTTGTGGACGCACGTTGATTACCTCATCAGAGACGAGCCGGACGACAGGAAGAAGAACTGAGAGTCAGTGAACGCATCGTCTCCTCCGGCTGCTGCAGGTTTTACTGTTTGAACAAAGACGTCAGGTCACGTTTAAAGTTTTGTTTTGTTTTGTTTTTTTTCCAATATGAGATTCTATAAGAAAAAAAAACTTCTGTTGCACTGGATTCGTCTGGACGTTTACAGGGATGTCAGTGAACGCATCGCCGGATGATTTAATGCAACTGCGACGCTGTTGAAGACCGTGGGAATTGAGATGCATGTCAAAGGGAACACAATTTAAAGGGACAGTTCAACATTTAGTCAGATCCTCCTCTCACCATAACATTATGAAGCCGGAACTACTTTCCAGACACGGCTGCTGGGCGGAGGGATTTCAGAAGAGAAAGTAGTTCTAGTATTTGCTTCATGTGTCGTAAAGTGACATAATTATACATATATATTTAATATATATATAATTTAATTGTATTAAATGTTGAACTATCATGTGGTCACAGGGACATTATGTTATTATTATTTACATGTTTATTGACGGGTCGACTGCTTTATGATATTTATTATTGATTTCTACAATAAATAGAGTGAATGTTTGTCCAGATGTTTACAGATCCTAAGAAATGTCACACTGTCCTACACAAACTTTTATGTTTAGTGTTTCATTTCAGCTGTATTGTAAATGAGGTTACTCCTCTGTATATCCCAGAGTTTAAATAAAGGTTATGAAATGAAATGAAATATTATTATTGCTTTAACTTTACTATCTGAGTGCCCGGCAGCAGATCTGGGATCAGTTAAACTCTTACTCAACAAACTGGAGAAACGTAAATGTTATATTTGTTATGAGGGATTTTTTGTCTGAAGATTTCTATGTAATTACTTTTTTTTTTTGGAAAGAGTTTATATTGGATATTTTTGAGTTTATATTTTTATGAGAATTGGAAATGTTGTGTATGAACTTGTTTTGTTTGTTTGTTTGTTTGTCGGCTGCAGGTTGTTTATTCTGGTGCCTTGTAATAAAATGCTCAGAGACATTAAACACATTTATGGATCAGGAAACGTGTCGTTCTCTAAAGTTGTCCTTGAACGCATCACGACACGGAGGCTGATGAAAGTTTGAGTCGACGACTGAACTCAGCAGGTTTCTGTTTAAAACTTTATAAACATATTAATAATCTGTATCAAACCGTTTGTGTTTCATGTGAGAGTACTGCAATTACTAATATCACCTGAACGCCTCATAGAAGGACTCTTGGTAAATGCTACAATTTACAGACGTCCCCTCAACACCTCATATGAAGACTGTCAGCAGATGGCAGTGTTTACAAACTTCCCCTGAACGCCTCATAGGAGCCTTTACTCAGTAGCAGATACTGTGAATTACAGTCTGTGCAGATCGATACGCAATAAACGACGCTTTCAATACCGTGTTTTGGATTTGATTCAATGATTTTGGGTTAGCAACAATTATTTTCCTCACAGTCGACGGTTATTTCACCATCTGCAGCAGCGGTTCTCAGTTTTACATCAGGGACCCTAAATTGACACAAATTAGACCAGACTTCCATTGGACAAAATTTTGAAGCAAAGTCCAGAAATAGACAAATATTTACTTAATGTCAATGTACGTTCAAAATTAGGTGTGAATTTTTGGGATGATTACAGAGAAAGTTCTGAAAAGAATGGTGGTACAATTTATCCCAAAAAGTTTAAATATTTCTAGATAAAGGTTAAAAAAAAGTATAACGTTTTTGAGAAAAAAAAAGTGGTAAAATAAAAAAGTGGTAAAAATCATGAAATAGTGGAAAAATTTCTAAAAAAAAAAAAAAAAAAAAAAATTGGTAAAAATCATGAAATAGTGGAAAAATTTCTAACAAAAAAAAGTTTGTTGTGTTTTAATCATACATTACATTACAAGGTATTCTGATTATGATTTGCTCGTTTCAATCTCAGACTTTCTGACTATTCCTTCCTTTAATGTCAGGTCTCCCTTGCAAAAGAGATCTTGGGTCTCAATGGGACAAACCTGGATAAATAAAGGTTATAATAATAATAATAATAATAAAATGTGAATTTAAGTAGTCAATGTAATCCTCAAAACTGTTATAAATTAGCAAATTTCCGTAGGTTAATATCACAATTGTGGGAAATGCACTTTTAAAGAAGATTCTGGGGAGCGTTCTGTCTATACTACATTTACACCATTGCACGTACGGGTGTTAGGACTATTTATTAGTGTTTTATTGCCATTAACTCAAGTTGAACCGGATTAAATCAGCCTGTGTGAAACGTACCGGTATCACTATTGGTAGTATCACCTGGTGCAGCCTATTTACATACAGTATGATTTACAGATAGGAGATGCTACAGTTTACAGATGACCCCTGAACGCCTCACAGGCAGACGTCTAAACATATATCTACATTTACTGATAAGGTGTTTGTGTTGTTGTGTTGGAGGCGTGTTGGTGTTCAGACAAAGAGGAAAAAAACGTTGCGTTCGTGATCAATGATACAAGTTTTTAATGTTTTTTTGCAGCTAAACAGTGAAGCAGTAACAAGCCGACGGCCAAACGTCCCCTCGTCACATCGGACGCTGAAGGAGACGTCACAGCTTTTTAATCCAGCGTTTTGTCCAATAGTCTCTCAGCGATGGATGATGCCCCGCCCCCTTTTTTACCCCATCACACCCCCCCCCCTCCTCCTCTTGCCCCTCCCCCTCTTTCTCCTCCTCCTGCATCTCTGTCATGGTTTCATTCCCTTTCACACATCGACGATGATGATGATGATGATGTCATCTCCTACATTCCACCATCATCTGTTTTTTGTTTTTTTTTCAGGGTCGTTTAAAATAAAATAAAATAAAAAGTTAAAAAAACACATTTCTTAGTCAAATGTTGTTTTTTGTTGTTGTTTTCCTTCAAACAAAACAAAAGGTCAGTGAAGTTTCACAGGTGAGAGGAGGCAGAAGTCTTAAAGCAGCAGCAGCAGCAGCGGTGGTGCTGATGTGATGGACCAGAATGCATTGCAACATGGCGGCGGTGGCGGCAGCAGCAGAGGAGGAAGGATGGAGGGGGCGGGGCTAAAGGAGGGGGGGGGGGGCGTGGCCACAGGTGATTGGACGCTGCTGTTACACCTGTTTGAGCATGAAGATATGTGTTTGACCTTTATTGTGAAGGAGGAGGAAAAGGGGGCGGAGCCAAGCACCAAGAGTGTAGTTTTTAAAATGGGAGGGGGGGGGGGGGCGGGGCCAGAGCTGGCGTGACGTGGCGTGAAGGGGGCGGGGTCTAAGGCCGGAGAGGGAGACGTCCGACAGCACTGAAGCAAACATCAAAGGCAAAGCTTCTCTTCTTCATTCATTAAAAAAAACTAAACAAAAACAACAAAACAGCGAGTTCATTGAAGGCATCACATTCTGAGTAATCAATCAATCAATCAATCAATTATGGAATTGATTAAACAACACCTTTTTATAGTTTCCATCAGAGAGCGACTCATCAAAACTTTAAAGAACCAGTTCGTCCAAATCATCAGAAACTGAAACTTTTTAAGTCTCGTTAATAAAATAAAATAAAAAAAGAGGCAACAGGACTTTTATTTTGAAGGTTTCAGACAATCATCAGTTCAGGCCTCGTTAACTCATCAACGTCTGTAATTAATTAGCTTATTGTTATTATTGTTGTCTCGGAGAGGAAGTTGATGTGTTCGAGGTCACTCAGACAAATGGACGCTCTCGCTCTCACACACACTCAGTTTCAGTTTGACGTCTCCATTAAAACCAGAGGATCCAGATGTTTTGGTTCATATTGCACATGTGCAGATGTTGATGACACATTCTCAGGTGTAAACATTCAGGTAAGTCACAGGCTCCGCCCCCTTTACCCCCCCCCCCCACCTCCTCCTCCTCCTCCTTCATGTGATCTGATTTGAGTGAACTGGTCCTTTAAATGTTTGAGTCGCTTTATGTTTTTTTTTCTCTTCTTCTCTTACGTCCGTTATGATTGGACGCAAGCACCGAGACAGGTGAGTCACAGCGCCCTGTGATGTCACACAGGTGAAGAAGAAGAGGCTGATGGGTAATAAAACACAAGGTCCAGGATGAATCTTTAAAGGGATAGTTCAACATTTTGTCAAACTGGCCCATCACCATAATCCCTATAGTCATAGCAGTAGGTTTGTTACCTTTAATTGTCGGTGCAAGCTATTTTTAGAACGGCGGAGCAGAGCCGTGAGCTGCTCAGAGCCGTGAGCTGCTCAGAGCTACGCTACGGAGGCTCATGGGATTTCTTGGTTTCCCTCATCAAACTCATCAAATACACAATCCAACAACTCCACAACGCTCTGGTGGACAAGTTGTGACCTGCACATTCACCACGCTATGAGATAATAACACAACGTTACCACACAGAGTTGTTTTAGAGGGAAATACAGAGACTGTTGATGAACAACTGTCAGTGAACAACACAACTCTGTGTGGTAACGTTGTGTTATTATCTCATAGCGTGGTGAATGTGCAGGTCACAACTTGTCCACCAGAGCGTTGTGGAGTTGTTGGATTGTGTATTTGATGAGTTTGATGAGGGAAACCAAGAAATCCCATAATGAGCCTCCGTAGCGTAGCTCTGAGCAGCTCACAGCTCTGCTCCGCCGTTCTAAAAACAGCTTGCACCGACAATTAAAGGTAACGAACCTACTGCTATGACTATTGGGATTATGGTGATGGGACAGTCTGACTAAATGTTGAACTATCCCTTTAAACTGGACTGAAGATGAAAACTTTTTTTTTGTTTAAATTGACGGGGACAGGACGGAGAGGAGAGAAGAGGCCGGACACACACACAAACACACACTCGTACACACACAAACACACACACACAGTTGGTCCCCACTGTCGTGCCCTTATAAGGGTTTTATCATTTATTTATTTATTTAGCACTTGTAGAGTTCGGGTCCGTCTACAGACAGATAACTGCAAGCTGGTGTAAGGCTGGTAGTCATCAGTGGAGCACTCGGGCACCAGAGTCGTATCTGTCAACACACACACACAGACACACACACTGACACACACACACACACACGGCCTCTGCTCCCTCCGTCCTGCTGCGACGCTGCTACGAGTTCCTTCTGCTGCGACTTCAACGACGTCAGGACTGAAAAACAACACAAGTCAAAGTGAAAACAAAAGACCTGTGTGTGTCTGTGTGTGTGTGTATATGTGTGTGCGTGAAGCCTTAAAGTCACGTGTGTGTGTGTGTTTGTGTGTGTAACAACATCAACACATTCAATCCTCTGGTTCTGTCGTCGTCGTCGATCCGTCTCCGACTCAAACTCAGAACTGAATTTATTATTTTTTACTGTACAAGTGTCAAAAATAATCCACAGCCTCCGTCTGCGCGCGTGTCTGCGTGTGTGTGTGTGTGCGCTGATGATGATGATGATGATGTGTGGTGGCGTCCGGCGTGGGTCGTCAGGGCGACGCCGGCTCAAATACAAAAAGCAGAAGAAAAAAAAACAACAAAAAACAGAAAAACGTCCTGATTCAAAAACAGAAAAGAAAAGAAAAAAAAAGGCGAGCGAGTTCGAGTTCTTTCTCGTGGAGAAACGGCGCCGTCGTCAGTCTGCTCAGTGGGCGGAGCTACGGCGTCTCCTCCTCCCCGTTGGTTGGTTGGTTGGTTGGTTGCTATGTCGATGAGGTTTGAAAACGGTGTCGTCTCTATTTTCTGTTTTTTACTCCACGGCTAAATGTGTGTCTTTGTGTGTGTGTGGCGTCGTGCGTGTCCTCGCCGCCGTCCTCGCCGCCGCCCTCAGCCCAGACAGGGGCGGGTAGGGCCGAGGCTCTGGGCCAATAGGAAGGCTTGCACGACCTCCTGCGTCTGCTGCGGCGTAGTGTTGACGTCCTCCAGCGCGTCGGCCACGGCGAACTGGCGGTCCCGCAGCCGGTTCCAGTTGGACAGGACGTTGTGGTACTCGAACACCTTCTCGTAGTTTCCCACCGAGTTGTAGAGCTTGATGAGGCCTCGGTAGTCGTACTCCAGACCGCTGTAGCCCTCGCCAAACAGCTTCTTACCTGCACACACACACACACACAGTCAGTCAGAGTCATCAGAGTCTGTAAAGGGATAGTTCAACATTTTGGTGAATCCCTTTAACGCTTTCTGTAAACCTCCTGTTGTCCTTCTGGGTCAAGGAAGGAAGGAAGGAAGGAAGGATGGAAGGAAGGAAGGAAGGAAGGAAGGAGGGAAGGAAGGAAGGAAGGAAGGAAGGAAGGAAGGAAGGAAGGAAGGAAGGAAGGAAGGAAGGAAGGAAGGAAGGGAACAGATTGGATCAAGGAAGGAAGAAGAAAAAAAAGAAAGAAGGGAGGGAGGATGAGCAAAGGGAACAGATTGAGTCAAGGAAGGAAGGAAGGAAGGAAAGAAGGAAGGAAGGAAAGAAGGAAGGATGGGCATTTGGAACAGATTGAGTCAAGGAAGGAAGAAAGAAAGAAAGAAAGAAAGAAAGAAAGAAAGAAAGAAAGAGAGAGAACAGATTGGGTCAAGGAAGGAAGAAGAAGGAAGGATGGAGGGAAAGAAAGAAAGAAAGAAAGAAAGAAAGAAAGAAAGAAAGAAAGAAAGAAAGAAAGAAAGAAAGAAAGAGAACAGATTGGGTCAAGGAAGGAGGAAGGAAGGATGGAGGGAAAGAAAGAAAGAAAGAAAGAAAGAAAGAAAGAAAGAAAGAAAGAAAGAAAGAAAGAAAGAAAGAAAGAAAGAAAGGGAACAGACTGGGTCAAGGAAGGATGGAGGGAAAGAAAGAAAGAAAGAAAGAAAGAAAGAAAGAAAGAAAGAAAGAAAGAAAGAAAGAAAGAAAGAAAGAAAGAGAACAGATTGGGTCAAGAAAGGAAGAAGGATGAAGGATGGAGGGGAAAAGGGAGGAAGAAAAAGAAAGAAAGAAAGAAAGAATGGATCAAGGAAGGAAGAAGACGGAAGGATGGAGGGAAAGAGAGGAGGGAGGAAAGAAAGAAAGAAAGAAAGAAAGAAAGAAAGAAAGAGAACAGATTGGGTCAAGGAAGGAGGAAGGAAGGATGGAGGGAAAGAAAGAAAGAAAGAAAGAAAGAAAGAAAGAAAGAAAGAAAGAAAGAAAGAAAGAAAGAGAACAGATTGGGTCAAGGAAGGATGGAGGGAAAGAAGGGAGGGAGGAAAGAAAGAATGGTGGGATGGCGATGGTGGGAAGAAGGGAGAAAGGAGGGAAAGAAGGATGGAGGAAGGGAAAGGAGGGATGGAGAGACAGAAGGAAGGGAGGAAAGAAGGACCATGGCGTGGTGAATCTGCAGGTCACAAATTGTGTATTTGATTTAGCGTAGCTCTGAGCAGCTCACGGCTCTGCTCCGCCGTTCTAAAAATAGCTTGCAATGGCCCAATTTGCCAAATGTTGAACTATCCCTTTAAGGTCATAATTTATTTTCTGTGAACGATTCACACGACTCCACAGACAGAGAGAAAAAACTCTGGAAAAACGAGCTGGAAGAAGCGAGTCAGAGGAAAACTCCGTCACGTTCTGTTTTTTCTATTTCTATGATCTGAGTCAGAGCTGCAGTCGGATCCTCGCTGGAGGCTTTCTGACCGGAACACTTGAACCGGAGCAACTAAATATTCATACTTGTTCATGTTGGACTCAAAGAATCTGTAACCTGTTATTACAGGTGTCAGGAGATGGTTAGGAAGGTGTGTGAGGGTCACGGATGAAAAGGAAATGTGAATATTTGTTCTGCAAGTTGAGTGTGAACCTCACACTTTAATTAACCCTCCTGTTGTCAACCTGGGTCAAGGAAGGAAGGATGGAAGGAAGGAAGGATAAAGGGATAGAAGAAAGGTTAGGACAAATGGAAATAAGGAAAGAAGGAAGGAAGGAAGGAAGGATAAAGGGATAGAAGGAAGGAAGGATAAAGGGATATAAGAAAGGTTAGGACAAATGGAAATAAGGAAAGAAGGAAGGAAGGAAGGAAGGAAGGAAGGATAAAGGTATAGAAGAAAGGTTAGGACAAATGGAAATAAGGAAGGAAGGAAGGAAGGAAGGAAGGAAGGAAGGAAGGAAGGAAGGAAGGATAGAAGGAAGGAAGGATAAAGGGATATAAGAAAGATTAGGACAAATGGAAATAAGGAAAGAAGGAAGGAAGGAAGGAAGGAAGGATAAAAGTATAGAAGAAAGGTTAGGACAAATGAAAACTAGAAAATTTCCTCTCGGGAAATTTTGAAAGGGATAGAAGGAAGGAAGGATAAAGGGATATAACCATCTCTGTCAACATTAGGAATCAAACCCAAGGATCTTAAGGAAGACAGAGCTGATCAGACACATGATCATCTTTCTATAAGCACTGATATGGAGGAGCTGTAATCACATGAAGTTACCTGTTAAAGTGGAAATAAGGAAAGAAGGAAGGAAGGAAGGAAGGATAAAGGGATGTGTTTTGATGTGTTTGTGTGTGATAACTGTCATCATAAGAAAGATTTAGAGTGTGGAAATAAGGAAAGAAGGAAGGAAGGAAGGAAGGTTAAAGGTGTTTTTAATGTGTGTGTGTGGATAAACTGGGATAATGACATGAAGCTGGTTCTAGAGTCTGTGTGTGTGAAGCTGAAAATATCAGTCTGATTTAGCTGTGTGTCTGTGTTTACAAAGGATCTTAACGAGCTCCAGGTGGATTGTTTATGGAGTTAACGACCCTGGCCTGAGGATCAGAGGTTACCATGACAACTTGAGCTGGTTGCCAATGAAGGATAAAAGGGGCCCCCAGGCTGAGGAAGACATAAACATCAAGAAAAAGAGCCAGTTTCTGCCTCTGCAAATCTCGAAAATTATTCTGAAAAACGGAAGCTCCTATCAGAATAAAACACGGATCAACGGAGCCCTAAGGCCTTCCTGAAAATTTTGGAATTTGAAAGTAAATATTTTGGATGGGGGCAGTTTTAAAACATCGGTCAAAAAAGTTCTGCTCCTCTCAGAAATTTTTTGTATTGGAGTCAATGAGGCGAAGAGACAGACATGGCTGCACTCAGAGGCTGCTAATTCAAATTCTGTAACTCTCTCTGATATTTTGAACACATTGTGGGAGACACAACAAGTTTGTCTACAAAACTGTGAAAAATTATGTGTGTACAGTGTAAATTGTGTCCAAGTGGCCCACGTGAAAGAGAAAGAATCAGGAGTTTTTCTGGGCTCTTCCCCCACTCTAGCTGATGACATCACGCACTCTGATGTGCACATTCCGCAATCCTGGGGGGCATTATAATCTCAGTAGGGGTCTCCAAAAATGATCAGAGGTCATTGATCAGGGATTGATCAAAAACTGCTACAACCTATCAAAACGCTGGAGTAATACACATACTACACAAGACTTGTGTCTACTATTTAAAGTTTAAATGCAGTCTCTCAGGATGAAAATGCAAAAGACAACAGTTGGCAGAAAAAATCCCGATGATTTGTTCGTTTTGATTCTCCCTTCATTCTCTGTCCAAAATTTTTCACAGGAAGCTTCACTTTTCATTCAAACAAACTTGTGACTATTAAGAAAAGTTAGATTTCATCCCTGAAGACCAACATTTATCTCCTAAAAATAATTGTCCGGAAGATGAAAAATAAGGTAAAAATCCACAGAATAACAATAGTGCCTGCGGGTAAGTTAGCTATTTCATAGCTGTTGGGTTTTCCCCCCGAAAGAAGGAAGGAAGGATAAAGGGAAAGGAGAAAGGAAGAAGGAAGGAAAGATGGATGGGGTGCGGGAACAGATCGGGTCAAAAAAGAGGGAATAAGTGAGGATGAAGGAAAGGAAGGGAGGAAGGTAAAAAAGGATTGTGCAAAGTTGTAGTTTGTGAACAGCAGCTGCTATAAATAAAGTCCCCCTTGGCCCCGCCCCCTTTCCCGGAGACTGACCAATGGCGATGGAGCGCAGGTAGAGCCTCTCCGCGTCCTCGTACTGGTTCATGTCGTAGTTGTAGAGCGAGGCCAGGTGGCCCACGGACAGCGCCACCTCGTAGTCCTCGTGGCCCAGCAGCTGCTCCTTGATCTGGATCGCCTTGATGTGCATCTCCTCCGCCTCCTGGGGGGTGACGACACGGCAGTAGGGGTCAGAGGTCAGAGGTCAGGTACACACTGCTACACACACAGGCTGAACACAAAAAATACTCATTATTAGCTTTATTTTAATCAAAATCAGTAAAACTCATGTTGAACTGATTCCATCTGCTCTCTGTCCAAATAATCAGTTTCATTCAAACAAACTAATGCGACAAATGTTAGATTTCATCACTGAGACCAACATTTATCTCCTAAAAATAATATAACCAGTCAGTGGTAAACCTGTTTAAAAATGAATATCAACTTGTTTTCTTTGCATTATTTGAGGTCTGAAAACACTGCATCTTTTGCTGTTATTTTGACCAGTTGTAATTTTTGGGAGAAATTGTTATCAGTAATGTTTATAGAATGAAACACAAACGTTCAGTTACTCAAACACACAACACACTTTATTGTTTCCCAGGTAACCAAATTGATTCTGTTTTTACCCCCTGTCAAAGTCAATATAACGTTCTCGTTAATTCATCTCTGACGTGAACTCCTTCCAGATGGAACCGTTCACTCACAGGAAGGAAAAACACAGAGAGACGAGAGAGACAGAACGCACCATGAGTTAGCAGCCCCCGCCTCGTCAGGCATCTATTGGTCCTCGTCCCTACTCACCACATTCAGATACACACACATCCCTTGGCTGCACACAGCCACTTCATGGACAAGTTCTCTCTCCTCATTGGATAACACTTGTATCCCACAAGGAAAGTTTTCTCCTGGTTTACAGCAGAGCAGAGTGACGGAGAGACTCGTGTTACGGCTGAAACACTCCATGTAAGTGATTGCTGACGGAAAATAGGACTATTAGGACTATTATTAACAAAAACATTCCGCTGATATCTGCTTTAACTTCTAAACAGCCGTCATTTGGATAAACTGGCCGTATATTTGGGATCTTAGCAGTTATGAAAAAATATAACCAGCGCTAGAGCGGGAAATAAACAGCTTTTCACCTGTTTTATAAACATACTGCGGTGTGAACGTTGTCGCTCTGCTGAAGTAGCGTAATAAATCCCATTCAGTACGCAGTATACAGTACGGTAGTATGCGGTTTCTACAACAGCTACACACAGAGCTACACACAGAGCTACACACAGAGCTACACACAGAGCTACACACACACACAGACCTTGAACTTCCTCATGGACTGGTAGAGGCGTCCCAGGTTGCCGTAGTGTTTGGCCGTCTGGACGTTGAACTCTCCGAAGGCTTTCTTGGCGAGCTGCAGCGACGACAGGTGCAGGTCGTGAGCCTCCTGCAGGAGACGCTCCTCCGTCTCCTTGTTGTGGCAGTCGATGGCGATCTCCTCCAGGATCAGAGCTGCACACACACACACACACACACACACGGAGCAGGAGGTGAAACAACGCTGCAGCTCTGACGCCACTAAAAACACTTAACAGACGATCAAATGAATCAATTGTCTGTTTTCTTTCAGATATCCGTAGTTTTCCGTGTATCATTGGATCACTCCGATAGCAACATCAGAAACACCTCCAACACTGAAGAGCAACGCCGACATCAGCTGTTTACCGCTTAGCGCCGTTAGCTCGGCTGCAGTCGGACCGTTTATAAAACCACATGACCAGCACTAGTGTTGTTCTTGTTTATTATTATGTATTAATTTTTGGAGAAGATAAGTTATACTAAGCTTTAAATACTGAATTTATCATTTATAACACATGAATATTCATTAGTATGTAGTTTATAAACAGTTAAACATGATTGATAAGCACTGTGTTTATAAACTACACTCTAATGAGTATTCATAAGAGTGTATCATATAAATGAAGAATTCAATATGTATTAATGTTTACTACTGTATACGTATAAAGTATTAGCCTTAATATTTTAGATTCTTAGTTTTGTATATTTTGTCTGCCATGTCTTTATTCCATTTTGTACATTTTTGTTTATGTACTTGCATTGGAAATCACCTATAATAATAATAATAAGATGTAGGATGTTGTAGGAACACACTGTTCTGGATCTGAATCCATCCAATAAACTGGAAAGTGTCACAATATTCTGTAAAATCTTGACTAATCATCCATTAATTCAAGACATTCATGATAAAACACAGAGTTCTGGTTCCACAGTCGTCTCCTGCTGTCGGCGCCCTGGACCCAGTGGGCAGCGGCCCAGCGTCTCCGGAGGAGGAGGAGGAGCCAGGCGAGGGTTTAGGGTTCAGGGGGCGGGGCTTACCTTTGACCCGTTTGGAGGACGCCAGCAGCAGATGGTCCTCAGGCAGAATGTGAGTGATGATGTCTATGGCACGTTCTGCGTGGAACCTGAGGACAAACAGGAACACAAACACTTCTCAGAAACGTCTTGTTGTTGTTCCTGAAGCTTCTCCGTCTGTCGCAAAAGTGACTCAGCGTTGCCCAACGCCATGACGACCGAGGCCTTTGTCACAGAGAGGAGACGACGTTTAAATACTAAAAACATCTGCTGCTCCAGGACGAAGAAGAGGAGGAGGAGGAAGGAGAGGAAGAAGAAGGAGAAGAAGAAACTTCTGTTTCTGTCACACTGAAGGTTCCTCCGATCAATCACTACCTGTAGAGGAGGAGGAGGAAGAAGAGAGAGGAGAAAGAAGAAGAGGAAAGAGGAGGAGGAAGAAAAGGATGAAGAAGAAGAGGAGGAAGAGGAGGAGGAAAAGGAGGAAAAAGGGAAGGAAGAAGAAGAGGAGGAAAAGGAGGAGGAGGCAGAAGAAGGAAGAGAGAGGAGGAGAAGGAGGAAGAAGAAGAAAAGGATGAAGAAGGAGAGGAGGAGGAAGAAGGGAAGGAAGAAGAAGAGGAGGAAGAAAAGGATGAAGAAGGAGAGGAGGAAGAGGAAGAAGGGAAGGAAGAAGAGGAGGAGGAGGAGGAAGAAGAAGAAGGAGAAGAAGAAGATGAAGAAGATGAAACTCCTGTTTCTGTCACTGACGGTTCCTCTTATCAAGGAGGAGAAGGAGGAGGAAGAGAGAGGAGAAAGCGGTGGAAGAAGACGAGGAGACAGGAAGAGAAAGAAGGAAGAGGAGAAGGAGGAAAAGGAGAAAGAAGGAGGAGGGGGAGGAAGAGGAAGAAAAGGAGGAAGAAGGAGAGGAGGAAGAGAGAGGAGAAAGAGGAGGAAGAAGAAGAAGAAGAAGAGGAGAAAGAAGGAGGAAGAAGAGGAAGAGTGGAAGAGGAGAAGGAGGAATGAGGAGGAAGAGGAGGAAGAAGGAGAGGAAAGAGGAGGAGGAGGAAGAAAAGGATGAAGACGGAGAGGAGGAGGAAGAGGAAGAAGAAGAGTAGGAAAAGGAGGAGGAGGCAGAAAAAGGAAGAGAGGAGGAGAAGGAAGAATGAGGAGGAAGAGGAGAGAGGAGGAAGAAGAAGAGTAGGGATAGGAGGAGGAGGGGGAAGAGGAGGAAGAAAAGGAGGAAGAGAGAGGAGAAAGAGGAGGAAGAGAGAGGAGACAGGAGGAGGAAGAAGGGAAGGAAGAAGAAGAGGAGAAGGAGGAGAAGGAGGAAGAGGAGGAAGAGGAGGAGTGACTCACAGCGCGTTGTCGAACTTCCCCGAGCTGTACTGGTGGACGTAGGAGGAATACGCCAGGTCTTCATGAGCCGTGGCCACGTGGATGTTCTTCCCTCCAAACACCGACTGTCGGATGTCCAGAGCCGTCTGTCGACCAACCAACCAATCACAGATCAGTAACTGATGACATCACTGTCTCATCTTCATCATCATCATGCATTGCATTTTGTGGCGGTGCTCAGAGCTTCGAGTTGAAATCTGTTCAGCTTTTAGAGCAGCGCCGCCCTCGTCAATGTCACTTTTCCCCACATTGACCAATCAGAATCAAGAAGGGGTGGGACATGCGTTACCGACGGCAACACAACTGGAGACGTGGCTCGGTTTATATCGTGACCGCCGCTGTCAGCGCTAGAAACTTGTGACCGAGTCATGAGGATATAAATCTGAAACAACTTGAACCTTCATGAATGAATGAATGAATGAATGAATAAAGATGGCCGCTGCCTCTCACCTGGTAAATAGCCACTGACTGACAGATGTTGTCTACATTTAATAAGTAAAATCCATAATCTAGCAGCGTGTCCGAGTACTTGGGATGCTTGTGTCCAAAGTGTTCTCTGTACAAACACAACAAGAGGAGAGAGAGAGAGAGAGACGTCGTCAGAGCGAGAGACAAACAGGATCAGACGGACCAGAGGACGTGTGGCGGCGGCGGCGGCGGAGGCTCAGCAGGTTACCTCGCTAGAAACACAGCGTGTTTGATCAGCTGCTCTGCTTTCCTGAACTCCCTCTTCACCACGCAGGCCTGAAACACACACACACACACACACACACAGACAGACATATAATTATATATAAGGTGAGACTCTTCTCCGTGGCGACTGGTAGTGAAGTCGTGGTCGTGGTCGTCACCTTGGAGGCTTGTCTCAGGACGTCCACCACCACTTTGACCGGCAGCCCAGGAGTGATCTCCTTCATGGCCTCTATGCACCACTTGTACGCCTGGAGGACACGACAACACAACAACACGTTATCACCTGCTTTTACAATTAATCACAGTTATAAACGTCACTATTGACTCATCATAAAGGTTCATAACGTCACTTTATAATAAAAGGTTATGTAGGAACGCGATCAGCACGGAACGAAAACAAAGTTTAAGTTTAAATTTGTTTTTGTCCAGTGTGTGTAACACTGAATCAGTAGGAAATTGGGAATAATAATAAAAAAAGGATTAAAATAAACTTATTAAGTAAACAAATATTAGTAATATAAATATAATTCGACTATATTTTATTTTACACGTTCATAGAGTGAACAACAGTGTAACCTGAGTGGAAAAACGGCTCAAATAAAGTGAAATGCACAGATACTGGGTTACATCACTGTCATTTTTCCTAATCTAACACTGAATTGGTAGGAATCTAAATGTTAGCGTGTCATTTGTAATAAATAAAAATGTTTTAAAAACCACAAAAAAAGGTAACTTAGAATCAATGACTTAATTATTTCATCTAATAATGGCTCATATATTAATAGATACTTCAACTATTAGTAATGTGATAATATTTTGACGATATGTGATCGAAGGAATCCGTACCTCGTCGTAGTGGCTTTTGGCGAAGAGCAAGGCACAGAGCTCGCCGTACAGCGCCGCCTTGTTGGCCTGGTGGCCGTGTTTGGCGAGTTTGTCCATGTAAGACTGAGCGAGCTTGAAGGTCTCCTCCCCCAGGTGGTACTTACAGTTCCCGTTACGGACATGGAGCAGCCTGACGAGACCAGACCAGACCAGACGACGGTTAGAAACATCAAGGAGACAAAGACAACCTCCTTCGTCACAGTGTGTGTGTGTGTGTGTATGTGTGTGTGTGTCTGACCTGACGCAGCACTCCACGGCCCGGTAGCAGTGCAGGACTTCACTGTGGAGCGTGCACAGCTGCAGGCACGACAGGAACACTTTCTCTGCGTCTCCGTACCAACCGGCGTCAGACAGGAAGCCGCCTGCAACCACGACCACAACCAGAGTCAAATTATTGCAGATTAACGATATTATTGTCAACATTTTTTCAAAAATTAACCACTAATGTAATAATAATATATCATAATAATGCAAGTAGAGCCTTTAAATGCAATTTTTTTTAAAATTACCATTGCAATTGGAATGACAAGAACTTTTATACCATCCTAAATAAATAAATAAATAAAACGATATTATTGTCAGTTCACATTTTCACCCATTCAAACAAACTAATTTGTTAGATTTCATCAATGAGACCAGCATTTATCTCCTAAAAGTATTCAACCAGCCGGCGGTAAACCTCTACTCGGCTCGTCTCCTCCCCCGGGATGAGGACGGAGGTCGGCCGGCCCAGGAGCTCAGCAGGCGGCTGCTGCCTCTGGGATGTAAAACCATCTATTAACTATATGTTGTATCTACAATAAAGAGCTTCTCTACCCTCAGACACCACTTTAAGTGCTTTACTTTATCAAATTAATGATAATAATAATAATAGACAATATATTCATCATTCCTACAGGTGCATCTCAATAAATTAGAAGAATATCATGGAAAAGTCTATTTCCAGTTGTTCAAGTCAAAAAGAACAGTCAAATACCAAATAATTGCCTCATAATGTCTAGAAATAGCCTCGATTGGACATAACGGTCAATTTCATAGTGATGTTGAGAAACATCGCCAAGAAATAACGATTGATTGCGTGGAAATATCCCAGAAGTATCGGCCAATTGCAACAACTTTCCTGGCCTTTCCCAAAAATTCAAAGCATGAAAAGCACGTGCAATCTTCTGCCTTTATGAAAAACACGACATTACTATGAAATGACTGTTATTTCTAGACATTAATACGCAATTAATTGACATTATCATGAAATTATCACATAATTAGTGGCTTGAAATTTAAAGCGTTACCAAATTCCCCAGTTTGGGAAATGAAATGAAAAATGAATGAATCAACCATCTATATCTGGCCTCGTGCCCGTGATCTGGCAACGAACCGACTCTGTGGTTTAAATAAAATCTTAAAATACATTATGATGCAATAAAGACAGTTTATTATGTATTATTTACCCCTCAGTGAGTTGAGCTGTAAATGTTTACTGACTGGGATCCAGACCTCATGATCACATCACTGGCACCGATGAATGGGCTCCATTTGTTTATTTATTCACTCACTCAACTGTTTCTCTGGAGGCTGCGTCGTCTCAATCACTATCTCAGACCGTCTGCGTGAGAGCCCCCCCCCTCCCCCCCGTCCTCACCCCCCTCCCCTCCTCACCCAGCACGAAGCCGAACTGGATGGCCTTCTCTTTGACGTGGGCGTCGGACTCTGCGATGTAGGAGCAGCGGCGGCTGAAGGAGTTCGCCAACACCGAGGCAACTTTCACACCGTGGTCCATCAGGGCCTGGAAGCAGTGGTGGAGGAGGTGTCTGCAGGGGGGAGGGGGGGGGAGGGGGCAGAGAGACATGGATCAATAGACTGGAGCATGCTGATTACATCATGTGTCTCGTTGCATTAATTAAAGCTCCATGTTTTATTCTTCTTCTGTCTTTTATTTTGAAGGGCTGATCCAGGATGCAATTAAAATCAGAGCAGATTTCAGAATAAAACACAGACAAACCAAATCCTGCAAATGTGAAAGGGTGCAATGTGGGCAGAGCTTTGGGTGACTGCTCTGTTGTGACATCACAAAGTGACAGGAAGTCCTGACGGCTGGTTTTAAGGCTCAGTTTCTGAATCCAGGCTGTGTGCATTTCTCTGTGGACTGAGGCTTTGATACTTTCACAGTATTAATATAGAACCTAGAGCTGCTTTATAATCACACTACACATGGACATCTACCTTTATACTGTATGGAGCTTTAACACAAACATCTACCTTTATACTGTATGGAGCTTTAACACAAACATCTACCTTTATACCGTATGGAGCTTTAACGCAAACATCTACCTTTATACCGTATGGAGCTTTAACACAAACATCTACCTTTATACTGTATGGAGCTTTAACACTAACATCTACCTTTATACTGTATGGAGCTTTAACACAAACATCTACCTTTATACTGTATGGAGCTTTAACACAAACATCTACCTTTATACCGTATGGACAGGGCTCCAGACTAACTTTTTCACAGGTAGCACTGGTGCCACCTAGTTTTTCATTTAGTAGCACCAAAACAAATTAGGTAGCGCCATATTTTTCTTTGTATAGCGTGTTATTACAACCTAAAACACAGAGCGGCATGTTTAAGGAGGCTGCAGTAGAGTAGGCTGTTGATGAGGTAAGAATGCTAAAATAATCAACTATAGACCAGAGGGATGGAAAGAGTACCAAAAAAAAATCTACTCAGGTAAAAGTGCTGTTACCTTGATGAAACTGTACTTTAAAAGTAAATGGCTGTTAAACAAGATGTAGCTAATTTAAAGTGTATTCAGAGTAAAAGTTACAGTTACTTCTTTTGGGTGAAGGGCTATAATGGCCAGAGATTGGCTTTAATTCTCCGTGCAGAGCTCTGTGTTCCAAACTCCCCTTCTCCATCGATACACTGGTCTCCATCATTCAGCCCCTCATGGCAACAACTTCATTCTGACCTTCTGATTGCAGTTGTCCAGAGCCAATCAGATGGACAGTTCCTGGCACTAAGGTTGTCACTATCATGGTCACCATACTAAAATGTTCAACTCAATATGGATCAGGAAAATATTCAATACTCAATAATTTTCAATACCAAATGGATAAAAAAAATCACTGTTTCTCTCCTTCACTAATGATGCTTCTTTACTGTCTGCTCTCAAGGAGGGGGGGGTTCTCCACACTCACTCTGAGTTGCTTCACTGTAACTGCTGTGAAGCAGTGGGCTGCTGTCTGCTCCTCTGAGCTACTACATCACCATGCTTCTGTATGGGCTCCTCATTAAGTTAACTCAACGGGCCGGTAGGGTCTGACCGAGAATGAGTTCCCATGTTTTTCAGTGTTTTTTAATCCTTTTGTCTGTTAAAAACAACACGCAGGACATGTTTATGAGTTCATTAAAAAAAACAAACCCGGACCGGGCCCCGAGCTCACAGAACTGAAAAGTGGACGTGTCCTCCGAAAGAGACGTTTGCAGAGTCACCGTAGCCTAATCAATAGATTAGCATGCCTGATAAGGTTAACATTAACTAGCTGCACCTAATAAAAGAAACAACATTGTCAACGTCAGCGCTGTGCATGATAGCGGTGGGGGGTGGCTACCTGCCTGCTGCTGCTGTGTGGGTCATTCTAAGACCGGAAACAGTGCAGACACAAAGTTCATCTATTTATTTGTTTTACTTTGAAAAAACAAAAAAATGGAAAAAAAAACTTTTTCACTCTCCTCCTGCAAGTAGCACGGAGCGACCTAATTAAATTTTAACTGAAAGAAATTAAGTCGGTTCATCTTAGTTTTTGGAGCTTTAACACTAACATCTACCTTTATACCGTATGGAGCTTTAACACAAACATCTACCTTTATACCGTATGGAGCTTTAACGCAAACATCTACCTTTATACCGTATGGAGCTTTAACACAAACATCTACCTTTATACACACAAACATCTACCTTTATACTGTATGGAGCTTTAACGCAAACATCTACCTTTATACACACAAACATCTACCTTTATACCGTATGGAGCTTTAACGCAAACATCGACCTTTATACCGTATGGAGCTTTAACGTCCCTTTATACCGTTTTTAACCCATCTACCTTTATACCGTATCTTTAACGTCTACCTTTATACCGTATGGAGCTTTAACGCAAACATCTACCTTTATACCGTATGGAGCTTTAACGCAAACATCTACCTTTATACCGTATGGAGCTTTAACGCAAACATCTACCTTTATACCGTATGGAGCTTTAACGCAAACATCTACCTTTATACCGTATGGAGCTTTAACACAAACATCTACCTTTATACCGTATGGAGCTTTAATAAATGGCTGTTAAACAGATGGAGGTCAGATTACAGGACAGAGGAGGAATAAAAAGAAACTCCTGCACATCAGAGGAGAGCAGCAGCAGCAGCTGATTGGTTGGATAAAAACAGCTCCTTCAGAGTAGGTCAGACTGGTCAGAGTAAAAAGGTAATTAGAAAGAAGTGTGTAATCGAGTAACTTCTCCGTCTGTATAATGTGTTTGGCTGCAGACCAATCAAATCTCTCTTCTCCACATCAACCTGAGCTGCTTTGTTAACGCTGTGTTTCACTAAGGCGGGCGGCGGTGAACAGCTGATGGAGGTGTCGGGTGTCAGGTGTCGGGTCTGGCTCAGTTTAGTTCCCATGTTTTTGTGTTTTTTACCTTTTGTCTGAAGCCCGCAGGACTTTAGCGAACACCTCGAGCTCACAGAACTCTCCTCCGAGCTGGCAGAGCCGGCCCTGCTGGTAAAGCTGCAACAACACACACAACAAAACAAACAACGTCAACATCAGGGCAGATGCAGGTACCGTAAAGTTCATTCTAAGACCAAAAACAACAACAAAAAACATTGCTTCACTCTCAAAAAACAAAAACCTTCTTTTCTTTTTTATGAACCGGTTCATCTTAGTTTTTTAATAAAAATGAATAAATTCACACACTTTCACAATGTTTTTTACGACTCAAACTCTCAGACAGCTAATTCAGGAAAAATACATTATAAATATAAGACTTTATAAGAGTCTTAATTTTCCCAAAACTGACTTTTCAAGACCTGGCGGATTCCCTGAACATGAACACAGACAGAGTTTGGGTCGGACCAGACGACAACGGTGGAGTTTGTCCCAGTTTTCCCACCTAGTTCTGTGTTTTATGAGTGGAGAGGGGGGGCAGAGGGGGTTTTTTAAGTGATGCTTTTGAAAATGCCGTCCTCTGTTCGGGAGTTTAAACAAAAAAATTTGCTGATGTCTAGCCTGTCATCGAAATGCGCTGAGCTGGAAGTTGTTATGTCCAGTGGCTCTGTGGTGGGGGGGGGGGGCTATAGGGGTGTGTGTGAGGGGGGGGGGGGGCAACACTGCCCGTCTCTCTGGTGATCGGGTCAAGTCTCCGTGAACCTGACTGTGATGTGAGATTCAGTCAGAGGCGGCGACATCATCTGATTAGCTCGGTGTGAGTTTATGGTTCCTATGGTTACTGGCAATTGATGTGAATAATAATAATAATGCATTTTATTTGTAACGCACTTTACATTTGAAGTCACTCTGATCTGATCGAGCCGTTTTGTCGAAGCGCAACCTCTTTCTTTTGTGAGAGAAGTTAAAAACAGTTGTTATGAAATTAAAACAATAAACTCTTACAGATTAAAATATTTATTTTAAAGGTAAGTTTTGAGACCTATCAGTCGTCTGTGGAGCCTCCATCTTTACGCTTCTACTTCTAAAATATTAATATTTATAATAATAAACCTCATGTCATGACTGTAAAGCTCTTTAACCAAACTTTTAGCCGGACCAACCAATAATGATCGGTTAAAAACGTAAACAAAGAACCTGAGCCTGTTAATACACGATACTAATGTGATAAACATGATAATCTGGTTGTTATCATCACGTTAGCTGCACATTAGTGTGAATGAAACACCACAGACTGTAAACCTGCGTGGCTGCAGACAGAGCTGATGGAGAGACGGTGAAGTCGTAGCAGCTGCTCTGCTGTTTGTCTACGATGCTCATTACGTTGAGAGTTCAACTGTTTTGCAAACTACGGCTCCTTTCTGAGCTGGATGACGACACGTTGACATTAAACCTTCTAATCGTCACGGCCAGACAGAAATACAAAATGATAAATGATCCTGATCAGATCTATAGATGAAGTTAATGAAAGGAGGTTCTGTGAGTTCAGAGCGAAGACGCTGAAACGTCTGGCGTGAAGAGCAGCGGTCTGCCTCACACAAGTAGATCAAAGGTTTCTCAGTGAGCAGTGCTACACTACACAACACAACACAACACACAGTCCCACAACAACACAACCCAGGGGCTGACATTAATATATATAGATATACACAGCTCTTCTCTGGTTTTACTATTTATAGGTATGTGTTTGTTCAATTAAATTAAAATGTTTTGTTTTATTCTATCAACTATCGACAACATTTCTCCCACAATTGAAATTAAAATATTGTCATTTAGAGCTTTTATTCTCTGAAAATGACTAAACTCGTCTAAATAACAAAAATATCAAGTCTTTTCAGAGCTTGAATAATAATAATAATGCAAAGAAAACATGTTGATATTTATTCCTAAAGAACACAGCGAGAATATTTTAACTCAACGTTTATAACATGTTTAATCCCAGCAGTCGTTTTTATTTATAATCTTCCTATAAAACCAGATGTGGTTCAGGTGATGACCTCATCAGGTGATGACCTCATCAGGTGATGACCTCATCAGGTGATGACCTCATCAGTGTCTCATTAAGGAGAATAAGTTGTGTTTGTGTTGGTGTTTAAAAAAGAGAAGAATGAGTGTCGTACATGTAGAGATGCTTTTAAGAAACACTGTGAAAGTCTCTTAGCTGTAAAATATAAACATCTATCTGAAATGAAAACAGCCTCTCTGCCTTAAAGAAAACAAACCGTTAAAGAACTTATGTAAGTGTACTACTGACACCAATTTCCCAGTATTTCATAGAGTAGTTTGAGTGTTTTACTTCAGTCCTGGTGCTGACACTGTCGTACATTCCTGGTAAAGGAGTCACTCGGCGTAAACAGTGAAACCCAGACAAACCTAAGACTAGAAGATACAAAGGTCACACACATCCTTTATTGTCTCTCTGGGAATTTCACCATTTTTCCACTTTGAAGACCAGTTTAGTTTAGTTCTGTGCAGCAGATTTATGATCAGGGAGCGACGACTGGTCCTGGATCAGATGAACCTCTCCTACACCTTTGTAAACATTGGTCAAGAGTTGTAGAGGACGTGCAGCTGAGACGGGAATTAACTGATTGATCACATCAAGTGTAAATGGTCTTTTTGTTTGTTTCCTATTGTTGATGAGCAGCAGCTTCAAGACAGAGCTGCAGTTTGACGACAGTCACATGATTCACATCTAATTACTAATGATGACATGTGGTGTAATAATAATAAAACTGCTCTGGAGGCAAAACGAATAATCCCTTAATATTGTTTATATAGTAATCTTAACAGACATTTTAATTTGATTGAGGAGAAAATGTGAAACTGATAAAAAAAAAAGAGGTGTCCTGCACTGAAGTGTCTGATACACAAAACAACACAACAGAGCTTTTTTTAAACTAATAATTGTACAAATCATGTGATGTGTGTGAGCTCATCTCTAACTGACAGGTGTGGTTTACCTGAAGAGACAGACGCTCCGGGCTACGGCTCCGAAGAACTACTGACTGTTGTGTCACCTCATTTTCTTGTTTAATTATATCTTATTTATTTAAAGAAAAAAAGAAAAAAGAATAAGAAAGAAGACGTTATAATTGCTGTTTTGGCCCTTTGACAGCTGACTGATGGCTAAAGAGCTGGATGTGTTGTAACAAGTGTGTGTGTGAGTGTGTGTTTCCCTGAAGGACGGTGAATAAAGTAGGTCAAAGAAGCATTGACAAAAAAACGACGGCAACAACACAGACAATTCATTTTCACGGTCACTGCTGCTGTAATTAGCTATAGGATCAATAATCAATACCGACCAAGGCTTCATCAACTAAAAAACCTCGACGAATAAAAACGGATGTGTGTGAGTTTAAAGGGACAGTTTAACATTTTGGCAAATTATATTCACCACACTATGAGATAATCATGTAACATGACCAGACGGTTGTTCTAGAGGTAAATGCAGACACGGCTGCTGGGCGGAGGGATTTCACAAGAGAAAGTAGTTCCTAGTATTTGCTTCATGTGTCGTAATGTTACATGATTATGTCCTAGCGTGGTGAATGTGCAGGTCACAACTTGTCCACCAAAGCGTTGTGGAGTTGTTGGATTGTGTATTTGTTCATGAGTTCACCGTTCACCTCCATTGTGTTCGCTGAGGAGCTCACGTCTCTGCCCCGCCAATCTCAAAACAACATGCACCGATAATTAAAGGTGATGAACCTACTCCTGTGACTATAGGCGGGTTATGGTGAGAAAGATTTAACAAAAGTGTTGAACTATCCCTTTAATGACACATGTGAATGGAAAACAAATGTGTGTGTGAGTCTGTTTATGTCAGTGTGTGAACGTTCACAACTCTGTACACCAACACAACGGCACACAAGAACAGTTTCTTCCCACAGGCCGTGGCTCTGATAAACAGCTGCATCTGTCACACCTTGTTGTCGTTAACCATCTGATGTCACACCACACACTTCCTCCTCAAAAACATCTCATGTCCCAAAGGCACTGACATTCCTACACCATATTACAAATAAATATAGATTCATCCAGTTTGTATTATTTACCTCATTGCACTACGACCTCATTGTCTATTTGCATTACCCCCTGGAGGGAAATTCAAGAATTTCTATAAAACATATTATTGTACTTGTATGTGTTATCTGTATTGTGTTATTCCTCAATTATTACTGTCCTCATTCTGTGTTCATATTTGTATTCTGCTCTTGGAAATAATTCCTGAAACATTTTGGTACATAACTATTATGGTTTGTCTTTGTTTGCATATTCTTCTACATTTTTACCTTGTGTTACAAATGCTACTGTAACAACCAGATTTCCCATGTGTGGGATTAATAATAAAGCCTCTTGTCCTTTTAAATGTATATGTATGCTGTATGCTGTTTTATTTTTACTCTGAACATTTTTGTACACTTGTTTTTTACATAACTGTCCTTGATGGTTTTTGGTTTACTTGTTGTTCTTGGTGGCTTTTACAGCACTTTAAACGACGCTGAATCGATAGCTGCTAACGTTACTTTACCTGAAATTACGTCGCGTTTAACAGATGACAATAAATAGATTTTGATTCTGACGATAAACCAGAGTCAAATTCATCGTATTTCTGCACAAACTCGGTAAATAAATGTGATTGTGACCCTGGTTCTGTTGGTGGTCATCAACAACAACAAGCTAGCCTAGCCTAGCCTAGCCTACCGTTATCTGTGGATGGGGCTGAGGCTAACTGCTGACGCTAAGCTAACTGAGGCTAGCAGCTGACACCCCGGACTCGAACAGGCTGCCGCTGCCGCTGTGTTTCACACTGAACGCCGATCTCTTACCTTATAATAGACATCGAACTGGATGTTTTCGGGCAGTGACCGTATGTCCCTCCTGGAGCGGCTGTAGTTGTCCACCACGGCGGAGATCGCCGTGTTGTACAGAGTCTCCGGGATCCATTCGAGCTCCACCGCCGCCATGTTGTTTTCCCTCTCCAAAAAAAAAAAAAAAAAGAAGCAGCTACAGCTACAGCTACAGCCCTCCCTCCCCACCAACGGTTATTATTATTAAACACAACATGAACATTCAGGAACTCTGGGGCCTAGGAGGAGGAGAAGCACACAGACCATAATATCCGCCGCCGTGCTATGTGTGTCTCTGTGTGTCTGTGTTAATGTCCATCTTTCTCCTCCATCTCCGATCATCCGTCCGTCGACCCCTCAGCAGCAGCAGCAGCAGCAGCTCCGTCCGTGCCCCCGTTCCGACGGCCGACCGACGTAGGCTACGCGCTGACGTCATCGTGCACCCGATGCCCCAAAGAAAAGGAAAAGAAAAGAACCTTGGGGTTACCATTGTAAAAGATCAGACAGAGAGATGCTGTGAAAATTTTGATATGATTATTGATAAGACAAGGAAAAAGCTAAACCAATGGCTTTAAAGGGATTTATCTCTAAAAGGTTGAATACTGCTAACCAGTGGCGGCCGGTCAATAGGGGGCGCCGCCTCATCAAAATTTCAGGGATAAAGGGTAATCACAGTAAACGTAAATAACATAATAAAAAGTAATTACCATATCTGTTCAATGTTCACTCATACAATGGGTTTGACTTTGAAATTTGTGAGCCTTTCCATTCAACATTGGGTTTATTTTGGGTTGTTTTATACATTTCAATAGCGAGGGACGCCGGCCAAATGAGTGTGTATGTGGGCTCGTAAACTTTTGGCTTCCATGTGACTTCATGTTGGTCTCTAATTGGTTACTGCAAGATTTTCCTCTGCGCCCCGAGGAAAAGCCAATCTCTGATTGGTATTCATATGCCAATCAGCGCGTTTGGGTTCATTTTTTATCCAATCAGATTGATTGATGATAGGCTAGCTGTCAGTCAAAGTCACTCCCCTGGCAGCGGAGCCGTGCCTGTCACTCAAACAGCTACAGACGCTCCCTGCAGCGATCTGGTGGTCAGGAAGTCAAACAGAGAGAATGTGAATCCAGTTTCGTGATTAGCGAGGTATGTTGAGTGTAAAGCCAGGCTCTCCTGTACTACAAAGGTGGCTCTCTGTCAACCCAGTTTGTACTGTAGATCATCATCTGCTTATGTTCAGAGTTTAATAATAAAACTGGCGTTAAAAGCGCCACTGTTTGACTTTATCTGACTGTTTTGTTGACGTTTCCTTTATCACAGCCCCATCTAGTGGCTGCATAACGCAACCCCACTCAAAAGTTTAACTAGGCTACAGTATCTTCTATTCTATGCGCCTTATAATCATATATTGCAAAAACTCCCCTCAGGAAGGCGCTATAGAGCTGCCAAAACCACAAAAAATATTTATAAGAAATAATTCATACCGCACGCAATTACAACACTAAATTCCTAAATCCATTTCAGGTCACCTTCTTACTCTTTTATTTATTTATTTATTTATTATTCCTTTTCTCTCATGCTATTTTATCTTTATATGCTAATGTATTGTATTAAAGTGGTTTTATTGTATTTTATGTGGTTTATGTGAAGCCAAAGACAAATTTCCACATCGTGGACAATAAAGATTGATTGATTGATATGATATATATGAAATCATATATATTATATATGGAAGTTCTAAAATAGGTGATTGATTAAAGGTGCGCCCCCCCCAATTTATTTCAGAACCAGCCGCCACTGCTGCTAACAAAGGCAGAAGGATTGTCTCGTCTTACTTATGCAGCTATTCCCTTGTCTGTCGACAAAAAAATCTGTAGTGCCGTAGATAAATTATTATTTAATTATATTTTGAAAAACAAGACGCACAATGTAAAAAAAAAAAAGTCTGTTATTATGAACACTTCTGGTGGTGATTCTGGTGGTCTAAATTTTCTTGATTTTACTACCTAAAGCAGTTCTTACATAATCCTGTGTCCACTTGGAATTTTATACCCAGATTTATTTTTTCTACCATTGGAGGTCTTGAATATGTAGGCCTATTGTTATGTGATTATAAAATAGAAAAACTTCCCCTAATCTTGTCAAACTTTCATGAACAAATGCTGTTGGCATGGTCTTTAATCTTTAAGCACAACTTCTCTCCACATAGATGCTTTATTTGGAACAATCAACACATCAAATATAAAAATATATCTCTATTTCTTAACTCATGGTTTAACAATAACATTATTTTACCCAACTGCTCAATGATAATGGTAATTTGCTAAATTACTCTGAATTCCTTTTAACTTATGGTATTCCTGTGACCCCAAAAGACTTTGCAGTTGTAATGGGTGCTGTTCCTTCAGGTATTCGAAAACCAGTTTGTCCTCCTTTAGATCCTATGTTAACAGCAGTGGGGGAAAATGTGTTTTTCTGGTAAAACTAAAAAAAAAGGAATTGTCTAATAAGATCTCTTTTTCAAACTGACATCACCACTACTCCAGCTGTTGTTCAGCACTGGTCTAATAGGCTACAGTTAATAGACTGGAACTGGATCCATATATGGAACCTTCCATACAAATACCTAATTACAAATAAAGGGAGAGAAGTGTCTTACAGACTAATTCATAGATATTACCCAGCCAAACTTTATTTTTTTCTTGTTTATTTATTTAAAACAGGGACAGTGCACAGAAAACACATTAATCCTGTAAATTGTTAATTTGTTAAAATTCAAGAAAGATTTATGTGTGAACTGTTCTTTGTGTGAGTCTGAACCTGAAACTGGGATTAACCTGTTTTGGCTCTGTAACTCTACTGCCACCTTCTGGAAGGAAGTTATCAATTACATGCAAAGTATCTATGACTCGAATAACAAGAAAGCTATGAAAACTTGTGATTTGTGCACTTTATTTTCTGTATTTATTTAGCCTACCCCCTGGCTGTTGTTTTGTTTGTTTGATATAACTGCCTTTGTATTGACTATATTTTTGTCAATAAAGATCTATTGAGGAAAAAAAGGAAAATAAAACATATTTAATATTTATTTATATTTTATCTTTATTTAATTTCATTTATTTTTTATTATCATGTTTATATTACTTCTGTACTGACTTATGCACTTCATTCACTTTATGTCTCTCATACGGTATTTATTTATTTATTTTCTTGGTTTTGGGATGCCAGATTTTATTTTGTACGATCCATGGTCAATGTTCTGACTATGATTGTAACTTTTCAATACAGTTTTGGAAAAAACAAACAAAAGGAAAAAAAAAAAGATAATAATAAAAATGAAAAAATGTTAATAATAAAAAATAAATTATTATATTGTATAATTTAAAAAATGAATTTGAAAAAATGTAAAGATATAAAAATAAAGACATAAGCAAACTCTTCTTTTTTGGTAAACAGGCTCCAGAAGATTTTAACCATCTTTGCTGGTTATCACATCGACAAAAGCGGTGTAGGCCGTAATGCAAAGACGCGATACACGCAATTTTTTTTTGTCCGACAGGGCCATTGCATCTTCGTCTATTTCATCATGTTTGGTGGTAGTAGTCAGTCTTAAAATAAGAAAGCCATGAAGACGTTTTCTTTCTTTCTTTTAATGACTTTGTGTAAAATGTAGTTTCTTCTCCTGCACTCTATGATAGGCTATTATGTAACTTCACTTTGCTGACATCACCCATCTGTAACCCCTCACCCCATATGTTTGCATTATGTTTTTCAACCACATTCAACTCACAATAAAAAGAAAAAAAAGGAAAAGAAAATGTACAAATTGTCAACCTTTATATTTTATTAGAGAAATTTCACATACATAAATGTAAATTTCAAAATTCTGTTTTTGATTGAAGTTGATTTTTATTTTAAGTCTCTTAAACTAACTTAAAAAAATTACAAATAAGAAATGTATATACATAATACAGCTAACATACTAAGAGAAATACATCAAACTCCTGTAACCAAAGTCCTACTGACACACGCACCTGTTTGAGTCTTTTTATGTCATTTACAATCCATACTCCATGTTGTTGTTCTATTGTATGTTCTTAGTGCATTGTTCTTGCATCTCTTTCATAAGGAGAGAAATAAAATTAAATAAAACCATGGTGTAAAAATTGATTGTTCTGGAAAAGACTAACTCTACTTACTCATTGTTTATATGCATAAATGTTTTCTGTGTTCTCCAAACTAAATTAAGTGCATATTAAAGTACTTATGGTTGGTGTTACATTTACTATATCTTTGTCAAAATAAGATGATCTGACATCGTGTTGCCTATTTATGTACCACTATAGGAGCCACATCTGGTTATTTTGTCTGTCTTATGGGTTTACGTCAGGTCTCCACGGGTGGCAGTATAGAGTTTCTTTATCAGCACGGGGACAGGGGGTCAGGTGACGCATGGGGTGGAGGATCATGCGGTTTTTACCGCTCGCCACGCTCACCACGTTCACTCCTTTGTTTCCAGTTACCGCACTTTATTAGTTTATTTTTGCATTAATCAAGTCATGTTTTGTAGTTATATTTTTGTTCATTAAATGGGAACCTCACCCGACCTTGGATCTTCGTTTGGACATTCATCTTTTTTGAGCGCGTAAGAACAGTCTCCCACTCCCATGCAGAGTGACTACAGGAGGGCAGGATAGTCGCTATACAAGTAAAAACCCGATCTCACCTGGAGACTTTTGGAGCTTCATGGACAACATCTCGGCACTCGGCAATACCATCATCGCCATCCCGAAAGGAAGGAAAAGTTTGTGGGCACCGACTAACACCTGGAGGTCCGGTAGGCTACACTTACCTGAGCAGATTATCGCTCGTTTGGGACAATTTTGCGCTGATACGGCAATCGGCCGCTTTGATGTTGATGTTTCTCATGCAAGACTTTATTCATTGTGAGGACTTGTGCATTCATGAAACTGGAGGAAAAGAGACAAAAGTTCAACTCGTTGTGTGACTGTGATTGTGTCGTATGGATGAGGGTGCGCAGGCCGCGCGCATACAGGAGTCCAGCACAGCGCAGCATTCCGTGTTGATTAACCCCGTTGAAGCGTCTCCCTTTCAAAGCGTCAATACGCTCTCGTTGGAAATGAATGAAATGAAATGTGTTAATGCTGAAACCAAATCAGGACTGGAGAGTGATGTCTCTGAGAAAAGAGCAAGGAAACCTACATTTAAAGGAATCATGTTTGTTATTGAACAGCTTCAAAAGGAAAGGAAGACTCATTTTGCACAGGCAAGCAAAATAAAGACAAAAATTGAAACTCTCTTGGTGTCTAAGGAAAATGTCTCTGCTGTTCAATGTAATCTAAAAAGGTTCAAACAACTATGTCAAAAGGCTTCTGGGTTTCACAACACGTTGCTCACTCAGTTTTCTCTCCCAGAAAAGGACAAGATAAAGCAGGAAACATGGTTTCAGTCCAAAAAATCCAACAATGATGTGTTTATTGAAGAAATATCAACATGGTTGAAAGAGAATGGAGTCGCACTTGATGATGGTGATGAAAATGATGATGATGCCGATGCAGATCAAAATGAAAATGATGATGTTGATAAAGATGATGTGGATAAAGTTGCCAAGTCTGAGTGTCAAGATGACGTTAATCCTGAGGACAGTGTGTCAAATGTGCCAAGTAAAAGGTCGAGCAGGAGAAGCCATTCCAGAACAACCACATCTAGCACTTCCTCTGCACGCATAAAGGCAAAGGCTGAGAAAGCAGCTTTAATGGCAAAAGCTGCTGCTCTGCAAAGGAGACATGAACTTGAGGCACAAGAGGAGAAACTCAGACAGGAAAGTGACAAACTCAGACAGGAAAGTGACAAACTCAGACAGGAAAGTGACAAACTGAGGAAAATTAAAGAGCAGCTGGACATTGATGCACAAATAGCTGCTGCTGCTGCAAGACTGTCTGTTTTGGAGGAAAGTGATGTTGGAGGAAAATCAAGTTCAAATGGAATGAATTCTTATGTGACAAAAGGACTTAAAGAGCAAAACCTGGAATTCAACCCAAATGCAAAGGAGTTTGTACCTAAAGGAAAGCTTCTGCCTTTGGACCAGAGCCTAACAGCGCCACCTGTCTCATATAAGCAAGATGTGCGACCAAAGGTTAAAGTACAAACACAACCACAGGACCCAATCCAAAATGGCACCTCCACAGGAATGGATACACTCAGGTCACAGTTTCAACCAAGCACTGACAGGTCACATACAACCACAATAAAGTACCAACCTCAAAATGTTTTCACAACCTCTGCTGCTGCATCCCTCAGGTCAGTAGCTGCACAGGAACAACATCTGCACAGGCTTCAGGATGGACATTCACCAGTGCAAAATACAGCTGAGCACAATGTCATTTGTGAAATCATGCAAAGGCAAAATGAAATCACCACAATGCTTGTACAACAACAAATGTCTGCTACTCTGCCACAAAGAGAAATTGCAATTTTTGATGGTGATCCACTGCAATGCACTTCGTTTTTGAGGACTTTTGAACATTGTGTTGAAGAGAGGACCAGCAGTTATCAAGACTGTCTGTATTTTCTAGAGCAGTACACCAGGGGGCAGCCCAGAGATCTGGTGAGAAGTTGTCTTCACATGGCCCCACAACAAGGTTATCAAAGAGCAAAAGGTCTTTTGAAAGAACACTTCGGCAACGAATACCAGATAGCAACAGCCTACATGGACAAAATGTTTGCATGGCCTGTTGTTAAAGCAGAAGATGTTAAAGCATTGAATGAATTTGCTCTGTTCCTCAGAGGATGCTGCAACGCTATGACTGAAATACAGTACATGGAGGAGCTGAATATCCCATCAAACATGAGGAATGTCATCATGAAGTGGCCATACAAGCTAAGGGAAGGATGGAGGTCTGTAGCATGTGGCATTCAAGAACAACAAGGCTACAGAGCCACATTTCCTGACATGGTGAACTTTCTGGAGAAGCAAGTCAAGATCTTGTCTCATCCACTCTTTGGTAATATTTCAGACCCACGTCCAAGCACATCAACCCAGCCTGTCAATAGGAGCAAGCCGCTAACCAGGAGCGACATCAAAGGAAGCAGCTTTGCAACAACCATTGCAGTTACCAACCACACTGCACCGTCTAAGCCCACAGTGTATAATGTGCAAAGTCAGACTATAACATCTAAAGAGCTGTCATCAGAACTCTGTCTTTATTGTGAAGAACCACATCTTTGTTTATTTGTTTATTTGTTTATTTATCGGATCCCCATTAGCTGATGTCGTGACATCAGCTATTCTTCCTGGGGTCCCTAATGCAATTTAAAAGAACATAGTCCATACATACACACATTTCCGTACAGCCTAGTCCATACATACACACATTTTTCGCTGTTACAGGTCACTGTAACACCGAGTCATCACATACACAAACAGCAAACATTCTGTCTAAAAATACATTATTAGGTACAAAGAATGCATCATACAGTCATTACAATACCACAAAGTATAACCCGCAAATTAATTTCTGTAATAAGTTATAGCACGTGATGTTTTTCTTACTCATTGAATTTTATGTAAATAGTTTTTTGCTACCTTTTTAAAACTGTATTTTGATGTAATATTTTTGATGTTATTAGGTAATGCGTTCCATCCTGTGATAGCTCTGTATATAACAGTGTGTTTTAAAAAGTTTGTTCTTGGCTTAGGTGCCAGTAAATTATCATAACATGATTGTCTGGTTGGATATTTGTTGACATTTCTAGTGAACACTATCTGATCTGCAAAATATTGTGGTTTTTTACTATTGATCAAATTCCTCATGAAAGTAAGGAGACTTAATTTTAATCTGTCTACAACCAACAGCCATGATAAATTCTGATGCATTTTTAAGATATTTGCATGCAGTGAACAATTTAAAGCAATCCTAGCTGCTTTGTTCTGTGCAATTTGAAGTTTTTTAATAACTTTGGTGCCTGCAGATGACCAAATAATTGGGCAATAGTCCAGATGGGACAACACTAGAGCCTTAATTACTTGAATCAGAGTGTCTGGTTCAACATACTTGGAACATTTTCTTGTTACTGCGATACTTTTACCCATTTTCTTTGTAATGTGGTCGATATGTTCTGACCATGAAAGTTTGTTATCCAATACTATTCCAAGTAACTTGATCTTGTTAACTTGCTCAATTTGTGTTCCATCAACTGACAGCTGTAGTTGAGGATCATTTACTAATGCATGTCTGGAACCAAATATCATGCTTTTTGTTTTAGAAATATTTAACACCAATTTATTTTTATGCACCCAGTCAACCACTTTCCCGAGTTCGATGTTCAAGATATCAGATAGCTCAATATTTGTCGGTGCAGTACTGTACATGGTCGAATCATCCGCATACATGACAACTTTTGCATTCTTCAACACTAATGGAAGATCATTTGTAAAAATTGAATAAAAAATAGGCCCAAGGCAGCTCCCCTGTGGTACCCCACAGTGCAGCTCCTTGCTGTCAGACATGCTGCCATTAAAAAACACTCTTTGCCTTCTGTTATCCAAATGCCATCTGTTATCCAAATGTCCAGAACTGAAGAAGATTTCTCAAGAGGAGAAAGTTGAGTTTCTGAGAGGTAAAGGAATATGTTTTGGATGTTTAAAGGCTGGCCACATGAGTAAAGAATGCAGAAGTCGTCTGTCATGTGATGAATGCAGTTTAAAGCATCCGACCCTCCTGCATGTCCACAAAGACAAAGCCAGCAAAGTTCAAGAAACATTGGTGAGTAGTGCACTTGTCTCCCTGCAAGCAGGTAGTTGTACTGGGGCCGGAGACTGTACACTTTCCATCATTCCTGTACAGTTGAAGTCTGTGAAAGGAGATGTGGTGCTGCAGACATATGCCTTCTTAGACCCTGGAAGTACAGCAACCTTTTGTACAGTCAGTTGCATGAAGAAGTTGAATCTACAGGGAAGAAAGACTCACATTATGCTGCGCACCATGGGCCAGGAAAAGGTGGTTGAAAGTGAAATTCTCTCAGGACTGGAGGTGTCAAGGCTGGACAGTAATCAATTTGTGGAGCTTCCAGAAACATTCACACAAAAAACAATTCCTGTGTCAAAGAACAACATTCCAACTCAGCAAGATATTGAAAGATGGGAACACCTGAAGGAGATTAGGATCCCAGAGCTGGATGCTAATGTTGAACTCTTGATTGGGACTAATGCACCAAAACTCATTGAGCCATGGGAGATAATCAACAGCAAAGGTGATGGACCTTACGCCGTGAAGACCCTATTAGGGTGGGTCATCAACGGACCTTTAAGGGGCAATAGTGGTTGTCAGAGAAGCTGTTCAACCGTATATGCCAATAGGATATCCATCGTCACATTGGAGGAGCTGTTGGTGTCTCAGAACAATCAGGACTTCAGTGAGAAAATCATGGAGGAAAGGCGGGAGATGTCAAGGGAGGATCCGAGATTCATGAAGATCTTGGAAAAGTCAATTTGCATGCAGGAAGGTCATGACTGCATGGACTTACCCTTTAAAGAGGATGACATCACCATGCCAAACAACAGGTGCGTAGTTGAACAAAGTGTTCCAAGTCTCAAGAGGAAATGTGAAAGGAAAAAGATCTATCAGGAGCCAGCAGTGGTTTCTCAAGACCAACTGCAAGGTAAAAGCTGTGCTTTGAGAGCTGCTACAGACAGTAAGGATGACTTTGAAGTGGAGGTGACTGACACCATATATAAGAACATTGATGTGGATGATTGTTTGAAATCCCTGCCCACAGAAGAGGATGCACTGTCATTGGTGGTTGATCTTGCTGACATTTGTGCAAAGGGAGGATTTCAGCTGGTAAAATGGACCAGCAACAGTCAAAAGGTGAGGTCATCTGCTCCAGAGGTCAAGCAGTCCAGAACAATCATGCAGCTGCACTTGGAACAGGACAACTTACCGGTGGAGACAGCGCTGGGGTTGAGTTGGTGTGCTGAAAGTGATGCTTTCACATTCAAGCCTGCGGTGGAAAAGAGACCACATACCAGGAGAGGTATTCCTACAGTTGTCAGTTCCATCTATGACCCAGTAGGATTTGTGCCACCGCTCACCTTGTTACCAAAGATGATGTTGTGTTGGAAAAGCATGTCAGTAGATGATCCTGTACTGCCCACGTTCTCACAGCAGCAGACAAAATGGCTGATGGATCTGGAGAAGGTGGAGGAGTTTAAAGTGGATCCCTGCATCAAACCAAAAGGATTACCCGGACAAAAAAGGACTGGTACGTGCAGTACAGTTGAAGACAAAGACAGGGCATTTGGAGCGGCCCATATCCAGGCTCTTCTTGCTTCAAGAAGCAGTGTAAAGGTCATGACCCAACGTCGAGTCACACGTGTTGGAGGATCTTGACTCAGAAGAAAGAAGAAAGAAGACAGAAGATTAGTTTTGTGACTCCTTGTTTGTTTGATTAATTGTTTTATTATCACAATTAGGGGCCAGTGTATAGGAGCCACATCTGGTTATTTTGTCTGTCTTATGGGTTTACGTCAGGTCTCCACGGGTGGCAGTGTAGAGTTTCTTTATCAGCACGGGGACAGGGGGGCAGGTGACGCATGGGGTGGAGGATCATGCGGTTTTTACCGCTCGCCACGCTCACCACGTTCACTCCTTTGTTTCCAGTTACCGCACTTTATTAGTTTATTTTTGCATTAATCAAGTCATGTTTTGTAGTTATATTTTTGTTCATTAAATGGGAACCTCACCCGACCGTGGATCATCGTTTGGACATTCATCTTTTTTGAGCGCGTAAGAACAGTCTCCCACTCCCATGCAGAGTGACTACAGGAGGGCAGGATAGTCGCTATAACCACCAAAGATACTCTATTTACTTTATAAACCATCTATGGTACCACTGCTGTTCCTCAAACCAGCTGGTAGGTTTCTTCTTCTGTTCCACAGGCAGACAGCGCCCACTACTGGTAGTAAATACACAATCTGCAGTGTGCTCTGTCCACAGAGTGAGGACTCGTATGTTTTATGAGCGTGGCTGCAGCTCTGAATCCCATTGGTCCTTGGGCCAAGACCCAACATTTCACATATCAGTATCATCTGGGAGGGCAAATTCTAGTTCTAGTTCTAATCTAATTCTAGTTTTTTTGTTTTTAAAATTCCTATACACCCTGTAACGCCGCATTATGTAATAACGCCGCATTATGTAATAACGCCGCATTATGTAATAACGCTGCATTATGTAATAATGTAATAAATCTTCACGTCATTATGTAATAACGCCGCATTTTGTAATAATCTGCCGCATTTTGTAATAAAAATCTTGAACGCAATATGTAATAAACTTTGCCGCATTTTGTAATAAGTTGTTACATTTTGCATCACTTATTACATATTGCGGGTGTTAAACTTTTTTATGAAAAAAATGTAATAATTTGGTGCATTATGTAATAAACCACCAAAATAATATAATAATAATAATAATCTTTATTTATAAAGCACTTTTCATGCATAAAAGCAGCCCAAAGTGCTTGAACAAAGCAGAAAACAATAGTAAAAACAACAACAGTTTAAAAACACAACACATCATCGACAAACAAAGCAATAACAGTCATAAAAGATAAAATCAACCCCTATTAAAAGCCAAATTAAAAAGATATGTTTTCAATCTTTTTTTAAAAATGGCCAACGAATCTGCTGTTCTCATGTCCAAGGGTAAAGCATTCCAAAGTCTAGGGCCGTTGTAACAGAAGGCAGCTTCACCGATTTTTTTGGACACTTTAGGGATTGTTAAAAGACAAGCAGTGGAGGACCTTAGTGTTCTTGCTGGGGTGTAAAAAGAAAGCAAATCGCCGATATAAGATGGTGCTAGATCATTTAAAACTTTATAAATGATTAAAAGCACTTTAAAATCAATCCTAAAAGAAACAGGCAACCAGTGCAAAGTAGCAAGTTGTGGAGTGATGTGATCTCTCTTTTTTGTATTAGTTAAAATCCTGGCTGCAGCGTTCTGGATGACTTGTAATTTCTTTAGTGCCTTTCCTGGGAGACCCGTAAAAAGAGAATTACAGTAATCCAGACGACTAGTTATAAAAGCATGCACAAGAATTTCAGCATCATTCTGATTTAAAAAGGGTCTGATTTTGGCAATGTTTCTGAGGTAAAAAAATGACGTTTTTGCAAGACTGTTAAAATGGCGAATAAAATTAAGATCTGAATCTAAAATCACTCCAAGGGTCGTTACATGTTGTTTAATCTGTTGAGACAGACTGCCAAAATTTGATTGAAGTTTCTGCCGACCTTCTGGTGGACCAACAAGTAAAATCTCTGTTTTCTGCTCGTTCAGTTTTAAAAAGTTTTTGTTCATCCAGATGTTAATATCTGTGATACAGGAGAAAAGATTGTTTAATGTGCCGGGGTCTTCTGATGAAACGGATATGTATAATTGCAAATCGTCTGCGTAACAATGATAATGTACATTATGAGAGCTGATTATTTTACCTAGAGGAAGCATATATAAAGAAAAGAGGATTGGACCAAGGATGCGCCCCTGAGGCACACCGTACTCAACATCAAAGGTTCGTGAGACCGAAGCACCTAGGCCAACAAAGAATTTCCTATCAGACAAATAAGACCGGAACCAGTCCAGCACAACACCAGAGAGACCTGCCCATTTCTCAAGTCGATGAATTAAAATGAAATGATCGACAGTATCAAACGCAGCACTCAAATCAAGCAAAAAGAGGACAGCAACGTTGTTCGAATCAGCTGCAACTCTGAGATCATTAACTATTCTTAATAAGGCAGTTTCAGTACTGTGCTTAGTGCGGTAGCCTGATTGAAATTTATCCAGTAAGTTATGAGTGTTAAGATGATTGAGTAGTTGATTGAAAACAATTTTCTCTAGCAATTTACCAATGAAAGGAAGATTAGAAATAGGCCTGTAGTTGGCTAAGTCCCTAGTGTCGAGATCAGGTTTCTTGAGTAAAGGTTTCACCATAGCTGTTTTAAAAGCAGCCGGGAAAATACCAGACTGCAAGGAAGTGTTAACGACCCTGGTAGTGTCATTAGAGAGGCACAAGAGACTAGATTTAAAAAATTTCGTTGGAATAGGGTCTAGTGAGCATGTGGATGACTTCATTTTTGCAATAGTGGCACTGATATCACTATCTGTAACTGAATTAAAAGAGGTCATAGATGGAGGCTTACTAACAGGTAGATCACAGATGGTTGTTGAACCTGTGATTAAAATACTGGACCTTATGCTATCAACTTTTCCTTTGAAAAATAGTGCAAATTCCTCACATTGACTTTCTGAGTTTTGATCATTTAGGCAAGGCATCAGTGTTGGATTCAAAAGGGAGTTGATGGTGGAAAAAAGAACCTTAGAATTGTGTTTATTTTCAGTAATTAGTCTTGAAAAATGGACTTGTCTTGCTTGCTTAACAGCATTGTTATAAATGCCAATATGGTTCTTCAGGATGTCAAAGTGAACACTAAGTTTACTTTTCCTCCATTGTCTCTCAGCTCTGCGACAGTTTCTTTTAAACTGGCAGATAACATCAGTTTTCCATGGTACTTTTTGGGAAATCTGTTTTTTCTTAATTCTTGGAGGAGCAGCAATGTCTAGAGAGGCTCTCAACCTTTTGTTAAAATCAAACACTAAATCATCAACAGAGCAGGCATTAGATGGAGGAAACATATTTATGCTATCACAAAATCTTGTCCTGGCCCTGTCATCAAGTCGTCTTTTCACAACAGTCTCGTTGAACTGAGTTGATACAGACGTGATGACACTGAAAAATACACAGAAATGGTCAGAAACAGGAACACGAGTGATATCAGAAATGTCGATTTCGATACCTTTTGTGAAAACCAAGTCTAGTGTATTTCCATGATTGTGGGTAGCTCCTTTGACATGTTGCACAAGACCAAAGCTGGTTAAGAGATCTAAAAATTCCATGGCATATGAATCAGAAGTATTATTAATATGACAGTTAAAATCCCCAAGTAAAATAATCCTGTCGTAACTGGTAAGAGCAATGGACATAAAATCAGTGAACTCAGATAAAAAGTCAGAGTTGTATTTAGGAGGTCGATAAATAATTATAGTTAGCATAGACTGCTGTGTCTTGATAACGGAGGCCAAATATTCAAAACTTGAAAAATCTCCAAAGTTACTTCTTATGCATGTGAAACTGTTAGAGAAGATACTGGCCACTCCTCCTCCTCTTTTATCTTGTCGACTGGAGTATAGAAAGCCATAGTTTGGGGGAGATGATTCCAATAATGTGGCTGAAGCAGTAGAGGAGAGCCAACATTCAGTCAAAAATAAGAAACTGAGATTGTGTTGGAAAATAAAATCGTTAATATAAAAGCTCTTACTAGAGAGGGATCTAATGTTCAGAAGTGCTAACTTGATTCGTTCAGGTTTTGGACAGGCAGGGATTGGTTGAGTTTTAATTTTCACTAGATAGCGAGGGTCAGATCTCCTATATATTTGACAGGATCTTATAGACTTGTAAGAAAGTGGCCGTGCATACAAGAGGCCAATTTGTTTTGGTGGGCTGGTGCAGTTGGCTGAGATAGGTGATAACAAATTGGCATTCGGCGCCCATAGGGGGGCAGTAGTGAGTAAAAGAGGAGTTTGAGCAGCCATAGGGGGCGGAGAGGAAGAAGTCTGGACGGGGGTGTGTGGTGTAAACAACCGTCAGTCACGTGCAGCGCATGTAGCGGCAGTTTGTACAGTATGCTGTTGTACAGCATGTTGCAAATTAGCGACTAACATCCTACTGCCCAGCTGATTTGGGTGTACTCCATCGGGCTTGTAGAAAGAGTGACGATTCCAGAAAAGGTTAAAATTGTCAATATAGGCAAAGTCAAATTCTCTGCAGGTAGAATGCAGCCAGGTGTGGAGGCTGAGGACTCGGCTGAACCGCTCAGCTCCACGAGCTAATGTTGGAATCGGGCCGGATATGAACACCGATTTACCCGTGGTGCGTAGGAAGCCAAAGAGGTCTCTAAAATCGGCTTTGGTCAGCTCGGACTGTTTACGAGCAGTGTCATTACATCCAACGTGGACAACAATTTTTGTGATCGTGGAGGGCAGGGAGCGCAAAAGATCCGGGAGTTTATTTAAGATAACAGGCACAGTAGATCCGGGTAGGCAGTGAGTGACTGTATTGAAGAAGCGAACTTGCCTGATGATGGAGTCCCCCACAATTAAGGTGGTTGGTGGGAAGAGGGGACGAGGGGGAGCCGGTTTAGCCTCGCTCTGGTCAGATGGAGGCCGGTTTCTCTCAGGATAATACGGCTTGGAAGTCGCACTGCGAGGAGGCGATCCCGACGAGTGCCACCGCACCGCATTCCTGAGCAACTTGCGCCGTGCTGACGAGCCAGCAGAGCGGGATGAGCTCTGCCCAGGTTCCGAGCGCGCCGAGGACGCCGGGATGGAGACAGATGCAGGAGCCGCAGCCGCAGGCTCCAACTCGGAGGTCAGCGGCGGAAAATCATCTATGTTCAGGAGGTCATACCGGTTGGACAGCTGGAGTTCACAGATGGGTTGCGGACTGGACTTGCATGCCTTCTTGCCAAACGCCACGGACCACGGTTCATGCCGTGGGGTGGAACTGTGTGCTCTGTGCCTCGGGTTTGGTGTAAACTCCACTGCAGCAGCAGACACACGCCTAGGTTTTGCGCCCAGCAAGGACCATGGGTCATCAGGTTGAAGATGTGACAGCGGGGCAGTGGCAGCCAGTCCGGTTGAAACAGGAGCACCCCCAGAGCCGGAGACAAGCTGAGAGGCGGAGGCAGTCCCGACCCTCACCGGGATCGGCAGAGCAGCGCCCGTAGCCGGGATGGTGGTGTCCAGCTCAGCTGAGTTGACAGGCGGACGTGCGCCCACTGTGATTACAGAGTCAGAATCCAGGCGTTTCTCTTCATCCCGTATCCAATAAAGATCGGAGATACGACGCTCCAGTTCAGCAATGGACTGAGATTTTCGGAGACATCCATCGCACTCGTGTGGAGAGGTAAGTAGGACCTCGGTGGAGGCAGCCATGGATGTAGCTTTTAGCTTAGCGTAATGAGCTAATTAGCTTAGCCACGTCTACAAGCAGTCCGGCAAACAGTTTAAAAACTGCTAAGATCCTTGTCCGATGGCTAAAATCATCTCCCCGTTTAAAAGGTGTAGTTAAAAAAGACCAATACCAGGAGGGTGTTCCACAAGGATCAGGCTAAAAACTGAATAAAATGCCAATTTTAGACAGAGACTTGCAGAGCCTCTGCCTGCCACTGCTTCCTCAAGAGGGTAAGTCTTGGATGTCTTAATTAGAAAAAACATTAACAATAATACACGCTGCTCCTCCTCCCGCTGAGCAGAGCGCGGGTCCCACGCGGATGGTAACCGCTCCGCGTCTCTCCCTCCCCCCTTGCCCACCGACAATAATACGCCCGGGTCATGTTCGTCTGTGGAGGGATGACATGGACCACGGTCCGACTGGAGCTCCAGGCCGGGTCCAGCTCTGCTCCAGCAGCGGCAGGGGCGGCTGGGATCACCGCCCCCGGAGCCGCAGCTGGGGCGAGCTGGGGGGGGGTCGAGCTGGGGGGGGTCGAGCTAGGGGATTTAATCGGGCTGATGATGCTGGAAGTGATTTTGCCTCTGATTTAACATTTTATCAAAATTTGCCCAGCTGATCCATTTAAATTACTGAAAAATTATCATCATCTGCAAGCAGCAGCTGTAAAACGAGAACCAGTCCCAGAAGCTCCAGGCCCGGAGAACCAGATAGGGGGCCCTGCCAGAGCGCTCCCCAAGAATGGTGCATCGCCGCCCGGGTAAAATACGTGAGGGAGAGGGCTGGATGATTTGACGCTTTTTTCAAAACTCCGATCTAAAATATCAGATTATACCACTTTCCCTTGGTCGATTGAGGTCCAGTAAAAAGTATGATGGTCTTTTAACTCTCCTCTAGCCATATGTGTATTATGATGTCATGTTTTTACACAGAGTCACGTGACACACACGTTTTTTGTCACAAAAATGTGGCCATACATGGCCATATAAAATGGAAAAAAAAAAAATGCTCCAGCAAACTATAAGTAAACAAATCAATCAATGTTGGCCCTGTTCAAAGGCAGACATGTGACTGTTCTCATAATAGTTGGAGGAAATAATAATTATTATTATTATTGTTATTTTATTGCAGTTTTTCAACATTTTTATTAAGGATATTAGCGGTCCCTCGCCAAAACAGGCCATGAAAGGGATGCATTATAAAAAAATATTGATGAAATTTACACATCATTCATTAGAAGACAAGAGGGGGGTGGGGGGGGGGCAGTGGGACTCATCGCTCATTATTTTTTAATTTTTTTATAATACATTTTTTTATTTTACATACTCATCGCTCATTATTAATAATACTGCACAACTGAAAGTGAGTTTGAGGGTCCTGTGTGCATGTGTAGGTGAGTGAGTGAGGTGGAGCAGAGGAAGAAGTGAGAGCTGTCTGATAAAGTTTGTGTTATGTTGTTGTATAGTTACGTTGGGTCGGACGCTACAATATCAATAAAAACATGTGCTTAACATAGACGTCGGACGCGAAACAGCCGCGGAGCGGAGCCAGTTTCCTTTAACAGATTGTGCCAGATGTGCCAGAGCGCGCACCTCTGTGCCAGGCTCCGCTATTTGTTTATTCATCTTAACAGAGCGCGAGCGAGATTTAACACACACATTCACACAGGCGACACACACATACGGGCTACACATGATACACATACCCACACACACACACATCTGAGGGGCCGAGGCGCCTGCCGAGCGGCACGGAGAAAAGCGCATCTGGTGGCGTGCTCCTCAGGGAGCACCCTGGGTGCTCAACCTGGTCAGTGGGATAGATAGATAGATTTGACCGTCCTACTGGTTTTAGAAATTAATTCATATTTATGATTCATGCATGCTGGTATGCTTAAAGTCAGTGTTATTCTGATGGTCCTAATGTCTTTTTTTTCTAATTAAGACATCCATTTTGGTGGTTTATTACATAATGCACCAAATTATTACATTTTTTTCATAAAAAAGTTTAACACCCGCAATATGTAATAAGTGATGCAAAATGTAACAACTTATTACAAAATGCGGCAAAGTTTATTACATATTGCGTTCAAGATTTTTATTACAAAATGCGGCAGATTATTACATAATGCGGCGTTATTACATAATGACGTGAAGATTTATTACATTATTACATAATGCGGGTTTTACATAATGCGGCGTTACACACCCTTAGATTACTGTAAGTGTTGATATGATAAACCTTACTGACTGGCACCTTTATAGTTTTTATCACCTCTTAAAGTAATAAACTGCTGTTCAAAAATGAAAAAGTGCCTTCCCTGAAATCATCTTACTTTCATCATATCCTCTCCTTTGGGTGTGTTTGAACTAACGATCGCCACAGAGACTTGTAATAAACCCTTAAGTACTGTTTCAAGTCATTAGGTCTAAATAAGCTTCAATTAGCCAATCGTCACTTCTAAATCATTGCAATGTATTTTCTAATTAAAGATACTTTTTGACAAATTATATTTCTTCCCAATACCTTATTCAATTGGTGTAGAGGCAAATTGGATAGATATGGACAGACAGACAGACAAATAATTCACATTCACGCACATCCCTTGGCTGCACACAGAGAGGACGGCCCTTTATGCCGTTCTCTCTCCTCATTGGATAAAGGTTGTACAAGGAAAGTGACTGACAGACCCAACACTCTATAGAAGTGATTGCACTTATTTCACCTGCTGTAAATGATCTGGGATCTGATCAGCAGATCCATAGACGGACTTTGTCCTTGGTGCTGGTGTAGCAGTTGATGAAGCTGGAGCCTTTATTGTCACTCATTAATAGTTTTTATTGCTTATGTTTATCACTCTGCTTTGGGACACACTGATGCTGCTTTCTGTGCTCACTGATTCACACATGGACTCGTCTTCTTGTGTCACTGGAAGGTGACAGGAAGTTTCACCTTTCAAAATAAAGGTGGATTAATTCTTCCTTACCTCAGATCTGATTCTGTGCTTTGTCTTCACTTCATCTCTTTCTGTGTATGTGGAGTTTCCATCGTTCACACATTCGCCTTCATCTTGACCTTTTGATTCACACATGGTCTCCGTGGTGACCAGAGCACCTTCAGGAGGTCGTCATCTCTCTGAAACCTTGGAGATCAGTCAGACTTGGTTATAGAGAGCCTTAGCGGAAGCAGGAATTAACGTCGCCAACTTGGAAAAAACCTCCATGTCAGTGAAGGGGAGTCAAAGTTTTATTTCTGATCTGATTGAATAGTGTGATGACAAAATTCTCTGACCTTTGACCTCTACCTGTTTAAAACATCAGGTTTCATAAAGAGAAATCAGGAGTTTGTTGTAAAACGGCAACAGAAGAATGTATTTAGTGTGAAGATGTTCTACGGATGGTTTTTTGGTTTTTTTTTGGACGGTTTCCTCCTGATGGATCTACTTGTATTATGTTGTGCTCAGGCACAACTGTATAGGGCTGAATTATTAAGGCCTCGCAACGGGCACCATTTATGTTGGGGTTTGACACGCCCAACTAAAAGAGTTTACTATGCCTCACGCGGGGAAGCCATTTAATGTTATTATTTAACACAACTATATGGAAAGGGTTATGCAAAAGGGTTATTGGCTATCAAACTAGTAAGGTATTAATACCGAAATATTAATAATTACTATAAAATTTTAATGGGATTTAATGTTATTAAATCCACCTCGGGGCACCAGACAGCCAATATAACAAAGTCAGTCTCATAAAGGGTGTGCTAACTATTAATATGGAATCCTGTTTACTGATTAAGTTAATAATTATGAACAAAATAACATTATCAATAGTTGCAAAGTTGAAGGATTTAGGAGTTCTACTGCGTAGAGGTTGGCATAGTCACTATTGCACAATATAACAGACGAGCAAAGTTTCAAGGAAGTTTATTGGACAATTCTGGAAAAATGGAATAACAAAACATAAAACTAAGACAGGTTACAAACACTAAGTGCGTGTGTGTGTGTGTGTGTGTGTGTGTGTGTATGTATGTGTGTAGGTTGGTGAAAGTGTATGACTGTGTGTGTGTGTGACCATGTGTCGGTGAGGTGTGAAGTGTGACCTCAGACAATGGGAAGATGGAGGATGGTTTGTCCTCAGACAAAGGGAGTTACTCTACAAGATGGCCTCTAAGGCCATCACATGTGAGGTGTGGGGGAGGCGAATGCCTTCGTTCAACACTCAAGTTGCATGTTAAACATACAAGTGAACTGAATGTGAGGTTATAGCTGACAACAACAAAGCTTAAGTATTTAACTGATTTCAATCAATACATACATTGGCAAGGTTGGAGTATTCAATACTTAGTCACATTGCAAGGTAAACTAACTAGGCCCAGTTACATTACCAAATCATGTGAGGAGGAGAAGTTCCGGTGCTGGTGGGGGTCCTGCGGTTGCAGGGTTGTTGGTCCTGTTGCAGTTTGTTAAGTCCAGTTCTTGTGTGTCTCTGTCCGATGAACTACAGCCGTTCTGGCTGTGGTTTAGGTTCCGTTGAGGAGAAGTCCTTGTCGTCCTCAAAACGTTGGTTGGTTGTTTGTCCTGTGGCTCCGTTGCTCAACTAGCAGACCTCGTGTCGTGCTAGTTGGTTCTTGTTCTTGAATCCGTCGGTAGGCAGTCGTGGCGCTACCGGTAGAGGCCTTCTGCCTTGTGCAGGCCTCATGGAGATTGGAGAGCTGTGGAGTAGCTCCAGGTGAGGAGCTGAGGGGAGCAGCCGCTCCTGTCGAGGTGAAGAGCCGGGGAAGGGAGAGAGAGGGTCCCAGAGGAGCGGCAGCTCCTTCTGAGAACCGCTTAAAAAGAAGAGAGTGAGAGAAGGGCACATATCCTTTTATATGGCCTCTGACCTCACGGGTCCTGGTTCATACAGTGACCAATGGAGGTGAGGATTGGAGATTTCACACCTAGGTGTGAAGAGGTGAGGCATGCTGGGAAGCTGAGTCCGAAAGTTCTCCTTTGCCTTCCCAGACAAAGGGAGCCATGTGGTCAGGTCGTCCGTTTTGAATGGACTGAGTCAGGCCGAATCCCAACATATTACGTAAATCCTCTGCTATAATAATAAGTGCAATAAGTGCCATCACAGCACTATTATAGCTGTCAGACTACCAATAACTGTTCATAATTATAATTATCACCTGATTCATTCAAAGTTCTCCGCTGAGTGATTTATGTCAGTGACAGATCATAGTCTATAGTTCAGTTCACCTTCATTTTAATATTATGTGTGTGATGAATGTTCTTTGCTCACTTTGGATTTTATTTCTTGGAGCAAAGTCCAGCGAAGCAGGTTAATTATTCCAGGTAAGATAACAGCGTCGCGTCCAACAGGTGAGACACAGTTCAAAGTGTTAAAGTTGACCTTTGACCCAGCGGTTGTGTCTCAGTTCATTTCGTCGTGTGAAGGTAAGGAGACCAGTGTGAATGTTTTTTCGTTAACACCTGTCGTTACCTGAGTTCTCTGCTCTTCAACTTGTGGTTGTGTTGTTGTTGTGTTATTATAATGTTAGTGTAGCTGAGTCAGAGCTGTAGCTGTAAAGTCTGGACCGACAGAACCGTGTCCTCCATGTTGTGTGGATGTTGTCGGTAGAAGCGCTGGAATAAGAGCAGAAGCTGTTACTGCCGATCACTGATCAATACTGACTGTTTTCTTTATTGATGATTGATTTTCCAGTGTTGATCAATGTTCAGCTTCAGGTTCTTCACAGTAACTGAGTACATTTAGTGCAGTACAGCTGTGAGGTACTTGTACTCTCCTTGAGTATTTCCTTGTTGTGCTACTTCCTGCTTGTACTGCAGCTCATGTACCTGACAGGTGAAGCTACTGGTCACTTTCCAGCTGCAGGTTGTAGATTAAAAACACCTGATGAGCTCAGAAACACGTGGTTAAAGATGGTTATTGGACACTAATCATCAATATTGTTGTGGAGAATCTTTTAGAGCTGCAACAGTTGATCAAGCAGAAATGTTCAGTTTTCAGCCTCAAAAGCTGAAGATTTCCTTGTTTTCTCTGTTTGATTTGACTGTAAACTGAATATTTTTGTCTCTTTGATTGTTGCTGTGACAACACGAGACATTTGAAGACGTGGCCTCAGACTGAGAGGAACTTGAACGCATCATTTGTCTGTATTTGGTGACATTTGATGGAGCAGACGATGAATGGATGGACAGAGACAATAAGTGTCAGTGTTTTTCTCTCTGTGAATTCCCAGTGTGAGGTAAATGAGTGAATGTTGTGATAGTGGAGCTGTGAGGTGAAATAAGTCTTGGCCCAGTTGTTGTGTGTGTAGCTTGTTTGGTCCAGTGGTTTTCTACAGGGACGCTGTCCACACAGAGACTGTGTCACATCAACTCAGTGGATCTCAGTCCTTGTGTGTGTCAGTGGATGGAAACAGTGGTCCATGGATCATGTTGCTGCTGCTGCTGGCTGCAGCTTCATGACGCCATCTAGTGGACTGATAGTAGAAGTACAGCAGCTGATGGCAGCTTCCTCTTCCTCACTGCTGTGTGACTGCATTCAACTGACACTGATATGAAGCAGAGAAGAAGAGCCAATCAGTGGAGGGAGGAGCAGCTGGAGACATGATGGACATGTGAGCTGCTGCTGTGCACATGAATGATGTGTGTTTCCTCTGCAGGTCAAGCTACAAAGTGTGTGTGAGCTGATGTGGATGTGAGCTCAGCAGCATGGATCAGTGTGAGGACAGAGAGGAGGGAGCCCCTCCCTCTAAAACCACTCAGAGCCAGACCACAGGTCCAAGGGTTAGGGTTAGGACAGCGACAGCCGGGGACGTTCAGCCAGAGGATGTTTAGGAATAAAAGTAGATAATAAAAGCAGAGGCAGAGGTTGAAGTGACTCATCAGCAGTGTTGTGCTGGTTACTCAAAAATAGTAACTGGTTACAGTTACTAGTTACTTCATTAAAAAAGTAACTCAGTTAGTAACTCAGTTACTTGAACCAAAAAGTAATGCGTTACTGAAAAAGTAACTTTTTCATTACTTTAAAAACATTTTTTTTCCAATGCTCCCATTAAAGTTGTCAACTATGTCAAGTTCCACACTATTTACAAACAAATTAGAGAGTTATTTGCATATGTCGTTTGCTGAACATCATGCATGCAGATTATATCCTTTTCCTCTTCTACTTTATGGACAAACACATCTCAAACCAGATAGTTAACACAGTTGTTATGCCCTCTTCCAAGATGCAGATATCATTCTATCTGGGTTACATTTTTCTGGATTTAATTTCAATAACCTGGTATCACACCAATTACTCATGTTGTTAAGATCTGCTTGAAGTTGGGCTGTGTCTGTGTCCCCTGTCATTGTTTGAAATACTGACTTGACTCCTGATGACACAGGTTTCCAACTAGACATACTAAACTCCATTTACCCTCACCTGCTGTGTCCTATTATACAAAAAGTCCTCTATACATTCATAACTCTCTCATCTAAACCACAAGATCTTGTCTTCATAACTTTTAAGTGGGACTTCATCAAAAGCTGTTTGAAAGTTCATATACAGTATCAATTCATACAATTTTTATATCATAATTTTATTTTGGATGCTTGATTTAATTTACTTTCCAGACAAAAACAGAATTATTTCACACACAAAAAAACTTGCCTGGGTTCTGTCTGTTGTTGGCCGTCACTGCTGTGAGTCACACTGATGTTTGTCCTGTGTAAATGTTACAGGTTTCAAAAGGATAATAATGTAACCGTGATAACAAATGAATTTTTGGCTGGAGTTCACCACCCTTCACTCTGGACCTGGATCCTGGAAAACAGAATAATCAAGGTGAGCAAGTGAAGGAGCGGACCGCCATTTCTTCTCCAAAGTTCAGTCTGTTTTATTACACAAAGCACGATTAATCAATAAACATAAACAGTATAAAACAATAAACTTTCCCCTGAGCAGTTACTGTATGTTTCAGTTGTAAACACATGAAGTATGTTGTCTTTACTTTTTTTCCACATTCCTCTATGCAATATCTCATTCACACTTTTCACAAAAATACTATACCTTTTACAAAAATAAATCACTTTTCTTTTAAGTGCAATAATATCAGAAATATTAATCCTGTTTTAATCTATATGAGTGTATATTTACTTTCTACTCAATGAATGCTGCATCACCATATTAATGTAATAATGTAAACCTTAAACCTTTCTTAGGCTTTTAAATTAATATCCAGGTGACTTTACAGTCAAAACATAAAACACATACATACACAGGGAAAAATCATTCAACTGATGGTCTCTTTAAACACAGACCGGACCCTGACATAACTTCAGAAAAACTCTGTTCAAGTTATTAAAAGTACCTTTGCTTTCATTTAACATTAACTGTATTTTTTTCTAACGTGTCAGAATGTACCAGGAGCCGAAATAAAAGATAACAGGGAGCTACAGCATCAGCACACAGAAACCCACATACACAATCACTGTGTTAGCATGCTAAATGGCCGCTACCGCCATTGTTTACAACATACAACATACACTCGTACCTCGCGATTATCAACCCGGCTCGTTACCATGGATACAGTACACACACATAAAACTCATGAACGGACTTGTTTCACTTATAATACACCACTGTGCACTAAAGGAGATAGCTGTTTGTGTAAGTTTTACCGTGTACCAACCTGGAAAACAGAATAATCAAGGTGAGCAAGTGAAGGAGCGGACCGCCATTTCTTCTCCAAAAGTTCAGTCTGGCCCAGTTCCAATCCGCCCCCTAAAGACTCCAGCCCTGAACCCTCACTGACTTAAGTGACAGAGAAGAGGGAGGAGTCCCCCACCTTTAGACACCGCGGTGCAACGGTGACCACACTTTGGTTCCGCTTTCCCTTTACCATTTCTCTTTGCTTCTACATGACATTATACTACACAGTAAAATATTATTTAACATTTTGTTGGCTGTTAACTGCATTAATTAAAGGAATATGACTCTTAAAATAAATATAGAAATAACCTCTTTAGGTGTATCACATAAAGATGGAAGACATTTCAGATTTACCTTACCAGTGTTAAATACTGTATAATAATTAACAAACCAGGGATGTGATGGCACTAAATAGAGTCACATCCCTTACCATGATAAATGGTGGTATCAGTCTTAGTGAAACAGTGTCACTGATCTGATTCTGTCAGGCAACAAAGATGGCGACGCCTGTGAAGGAGCAGCTGCTGCGGATTTTGGAGAATTTGGGGAAAGAAGAGCTGAAACGCTTCCAGTGGTACCTGCAGGATGCTGACTTACTGGATGGTTTCCCTGCCATCCCAAAGTGTAAGCTGGAGGATGCAAGCAGAGTGGACACGGTGGACTTGATGGTCGACATGTACACGACTGAGAAAGTTCTGCAGGTGGCGACGTTCATTCGGGAGAAGATGAGAATCAATGAAGGTCAGTCATGGAAGTGTAGCCAGTGATTTACCTTTGTTAAATCTCTTGGCTTTGCAACTATTTCCACACAGATGACAAAGTCAACTGGGTTGGTCCTGCTACTCCTCATGGTTAATGATTCCCTGTCCTCCAACAGGACAAGACCCAGCAGCAGCAGCAGCAGCAGCAGAAGCAGTGGAAGCAGCAGCAGCAGCAGGTTACGTTCAACACCTTTTGTCAGGGGATGTCACATTTCACGGCTGTAGTCATCACCATGACTACATGAATTTAGATTCAAATATTTCTGTGTGTTTAGATTAACTTACTATGACCTGTTGTTACGAGGATCTTTATCTTACTGTCCTATTATCTGTTGTTTATTCATTCAGAAGCTCTTCACAAATGCCAGCCTAAACTCAAAATCAAGCTGAAGAAGAAGTTCCAGTGTGTGTTTGAGGGCATCGCTAAAGCAGGAAACCCAACCCTTCTGAAGCAGATCTACACAGAGCTCTACATCACCGAGGGAGGGGCTGGAGGGGTCAATGATGAACATGAGGTCAGACAGATTGAAACAGCGTCCAGGAAACCAGACAGACCAGAAACAACCATCAGACAAGAAGACATCTTTAAAGCCCCACCTGGAAGAGACCGACCAATCAGAGCAGTGATGACAAAGGGAGTGGCTGGCATTGGGAAAACAGTCTTAACACAGAAGTTCACTCTGGACTGGGCTGAAGACAAAACCAACCAGGACATACACTTCACATTTCCCTTCACCTTCAGAGAGCTGAATGTGCTGAAAGAGAGAAAGTTCAGCTTGGTGGAACTTGTTCATCACTTCTTCTCTGAAACCAAAGAAGCAGGAATCTGCAGGTTTGATCAGTTCCAGGTGGTCTTCATCTTTGACGGTCTGGACGAGTGTCGACTTCCTCTGGACTTCCACAACACTGAGATCCTGACTGATGTGACAGAGTCCACCTCAGTCAACGTGCTGCTGACCAACCTCATCAGGGGAGACCTGCTTCCCTCTGCTCGCCTCTGGATAACCACACGACCTGCAGCGGCCAATCAGATCCCTCCTCAGTGTGTTGACATGGTGACAGAGGTCAGAGGGTTCACTGACCCACAGAAGGAGGAGTACTTCAGGAAGAGGTTCAGAGATGAGCAGCAGGCCAGAGAGATCATCTCCCACATCAAGACCTCACGAAGCCTCCACATCATGTGCCACATCCCAGTCTTCTGCTGGATCACTGCTACAGTTCTGGAGGAGCTGTTGAAGACCAGAAGGAGAGGAGAGCTGCCCAAGACCCTGACTGAGATGTACATCCACTTCCTGGTGGTTCATCTAAAACTGAAGAAGGTCAAGTATGATGGAGGAGCTGAGACAGATCCACACTGGAGTCCAGAGAGCAGGAAGATGATTGAGTCTTTGGGAAAACTGGCTTTTGAGCAGCTGCAGAAAGGAAACCTGATCTTCTATGAATCCGACCTGACAGAGTGTGGCATCGATATCAGAGCAGCCTCAGTGTACTCAGGAGTGTTCACACAGATCTTTAAAGAGGAGAGAGGCCTGTACCAGGACAAGGTGTTCTGCTTCGTCCATCTGAGTGTTCAGGAGTTTCTGGCTGCTCTTCATGTCCATCTGACCTTCATCAACTCTGGACTCAACCTCATGTCACAACAACAAACAACCTCCAAGAAGACTGAAACAACAGGAGTCAAAGCTACAGAGACAAACTTCTACCAGAGTGCTGTGGACGAGGCCTTACAGAGTCCAAATGGACACCTGGACTTGTTCCTCCGCTTCCTCCTGGGTCTTTCACTGAAGACCAATCAGAATCTTCTACGAGGTCTGATGTCACAGACAGGGAGTGACTCACGGTCCAATCAGGAAACAGTCCAGTACATTAAGAAGAAGATTGAAGAGACTCCCTCTGCAGAGAGAAGCATCAACCTGTTCCACTGTCTGAATGAACTGAATGATCGTTCTCTAGTGGAGCAGATCCAATCAGTCCTGAGATACGGACGTCTCTCCACAGATAAACTGTCTCCTGCTCAATGGTCGGCTCTGGTCTTCATCTTACTGTCATCAGAAGAAGATCTGGATGAGTTTGACCTGAGGAAATACTCTGCTTCAGAGAAAGCTCTTCTGAGGCTGCTGCCAGTGGTCAAAGCCTCCAACAAAGCTCTGTAAGTGTAGAGATAGTTGGATTTATTCATCATTGTATAAAAACACTTGTGTCTTTTCAACAGGACAGATAATAAACTCCTTTCTTCTTTAATTCCTCATGATCATCTCTTCAGACTGAGCGGCTGTAACCTCTCAGAGAGAAGCTGTGAAGCTCTGTCCTCAGTCCTCAGCTCCCAGTCCTCTAGTCTAAGACACCTGGACCTGAGTAACAACAACCTGCAGGACTCAGGAGTGAAGCTGATGTCTGCTGGACTGGAGAGTCCACACTGTAGACTGGAGACTCTCAGGTGAAGATCCATCCAGCTGTTTATCTGATGCCACTTGAACACAGCAGCAGGTGTTGACAGAGGGTTCCTGTGTGTTGTTGTGTGTGTTCAGTCTGTCAGGATGTCTGGTCACAGAGGAAGGCTGTGCTTCTCTGGCCTCAGCTCTGAGCTCCAACCCCTCCCATCTGAGAGAGCTGGACCTGAGCTACAACCATCCAGGAGCCTCAGGAGTGAAGCTGCTGTCTGCTGGACTGGAGGATCCAGACTGGAGACTGGACTCTCTCAGGTATGGAGAGGCTGCTGCAGCCACACACACTGTCTGATAGAGGAGGAGGAGCTGGAACATCTTCTATGGCCCCGTTCACACCTGGGGCCAAATGTATAAACCATGCGTACACATGAAATCTGTGCACACGCCACTTTCCACGTACTTTTCCAAATGTATAAAAAACTATGGGCGGTGAGAATGTGCGTACTGGTACACATGCTTCAGACTATGCGTAGCCTCCCATATTTCAGATTATTATGGTGTTGCGAGTTGGCAAAAAGGATAAATGTGTGAATTTGAGAGATGTTTCATTTAGATATATTTTTCGTTACATTGTGTTAATAATCAACGAGGTGCAGCAGCTGTCCAAATATGCCTTGATGTGATGCAGCGACAGTAAGCATGGTGAACAATGTAATATAATAAGTGTAATGAAACAAGAGGAAATTAAAAAGAAAAATAGTTCATTTTTTATGATGATTCCCGCAGTATCACTTTAAGTTTCCTCACTTCCATGAATACAGTTTATAATAATATCATTGTGTGATGGGACACAGTCAATAAGGACATGTGTGTGCGTCCGGCTGTGCGCACTGGCACCGGAGGTACCAGGGTCTTAATAATGTTGTAGAACGTAGTTTTCATTGCATGTCCGACTGCAATTTAAACAGAGCCTGGAACTGAATCTGTGTCTCCTGATTCATCTGGCACATTGCCACTGACGGCAGTTTGGATCAGGACAGACGCCGCGCGCACAATGACAGAGAGCGCTGACCCTAACCCTAACCCCCGTTTTTAGTCAGACCGCTTTTTTCTTCTTTTTAAACCCTAACCCTGGCTCAGAACTCACCGAATTTACTGCACCTAGAAATTCACCTTGGTTTTATTTGGCATGCCAGAGCTTAAGCTAAATAATATATTTCTTTGATCATGTTCTTCAACCACTACTTCTATTTCACAATCAGTGAAATGACGCTTCTTGTTCAACTGTTTCTTTCTTTCTTCCGCGCTATTTCTCCTCAAATGAAATCCCAGCTTTTTGTATGCAAAATAGGCAACTGGGGGTGTGTCGGGAGCCATCTATGGTGAATTGTGTGTTTGGTCCGCACGTGTGGACAATTTCAGCATGATTGAGATGTATGAGAAAAAAGCACGTGGGAATGTACGTACGTGGGGTTTTATACATCTGACGAGAAGACTGCGCATGTTTCCTGTTTTGTGCGCACACAGATTTCTACACCTGAATATACACAGAGTTTTATACATTTGGCCCCTGGTATTAACATCTGTCTCAGGTGATCCATGCTCCAGCAACACCAGCTCCTTCTTCTCTGTGCTCAGTCTTCATCCATACATACCAGCCTCCATGTGAACACAGTGATAAACAGTGTGTGTGTGAGAGCCATGTAATGTCCATGTGTGATGCTGACAGAGAAGGTGCTGCTCTGACCCCCCTCCTCCTTTCAGGGTGGAGCCTGCTGGAGTCCCATGGTTGACACCAGGTCTGAGGAAGTGTAAGTCTGTTTTTACTTTGATTCACATTCAACCATCTTCACACTGTCACATCACTGACCTCATGAGTCTTCATCAAACTGTCAATAACTGATCAATGATCAATAACTGATCACAGCTGTGTCTTGTTCTCTCCATCAGATTCCTGTCCACTCACAATCGACACAAACACAGTGAGCACAGAGATCAAACTGTCTGACAACAACAGGAAGGCGACACTTGTGGAGGAGGATCAGTCATATCCTGATCATCCAGACAGATTTGACCAGTGGCCTCAGCTGCTGTGTTCAACTGGTCTGACTGGTCGCTGCTACTGGGAGGTCGAGTGGAGCGGATGGGTTAAAATATCAGTGAGTTACAGAGGAATCAGAAGGAAAGGAGACAGAGGAGACTGTTGGTTTGGAGGGAACGATCAGTCCTGGAGTCTGAACTGCAATGATTCTGGTGGTTACAGTGTCTCTCACAGTAACAGATCGACACCTATCTCCTCCTCCTCTGTCTTTAACAGAGTAGCAGTGTATGTGGACTGTCCTGCTGGCTCTCTGTCCTTCTACAGAGTCTCCTCTGACTCACTGATCCACCTCCACACCTTCAACACCACCTTCACTCAACCTCTGTATCCTGGGTTTGGATTTAGATTCAGGTTCGGTTCTGGTTCCTCAGTGTCTCTGTGTTGAGTGAAGCAGAGTCTCCTCCTGTCACAGAAACCTTCTCACTGTTGAACAGACAGTTCAGTCTCTACATGTCTGTCTCTGTCTCTCACTCATGTTTTCACATTCATGGATTAAATCAGTTGATTTCTTCTCAGTGATTCTTGTAAACTTCTTCCTCATCCTTTAAAGATGGAAGCGTCGATTATTACAACAATAAAAGCCATGTAACTTTTACTTTGGTAAGAGTCTGATGTTCCTGTCTTTTCACAATAAAAGCATCAGTCTCAGTGTTTGGTGTTTCTGAATATGAGGACGACTGAGCTGATTCAGTTCGGACAAAAGCCGATCAGATCTAAGATCAATCAACAGTATATTCTTCAGGATAGTCATTAGTGGGTTTTCACCTGTTTCTACTGATTTTATGTTAAACTCTGTCACTCCACTGACACGATTAGTCTCCTCCTCCCTTTTTCTGCTACGTACAAAAATTACTTAAAAGAAAAAAAAAAGGTTAAAAGTTAGTTTCAACAGTCCACAGAACATTTCTCCACTAGAAAGCAAAGCAATTGAAGCAGAAAACTAGGAAATTCCAAAGGGTTGACATACTGTACTTTTTACTGCAACTGTATATCTTTGTCAAAATAAAAGTGCTGCCTATTTACAGTATGTACCACTGCTGCTCCTCAAGTCCCACTGGTAGGTTCCTTATAGTTTAAATAGCACTTCTATTCCACAGGCAGATACCGCCCACTACTGGTAAGTTCCGTAAACACAATCTGCCGTGTGGTCTGTCCACAGAGTGAGCGCTCACCAGTTAATGCAGATGTTGTGTTCTGATTAAAACGATTAAGTTTCAGAAGCGAGTTCTTCTTTAGAAAAAATAACGGAGGAGTCAGGCTGGATGGGTGATGATAAAAGAAGAATTTTAAACATTTTTATAAGCTTGTCTCATTCCTGAACTTTTGGCATAAAAAAACAACGAGTCAGTCAACAGGTTTGACTGATCATAAATCACATGTGCTGTTACAGACATTGATGATCTGGTCTGGGCTGTTGCTGCGACTCAAGGCCATGACAGTCTGTGACAGGGAAGTGAATGAAGTCACTGTTCAGATTCATCACTGTAGACTGTAAACTGTGCCAGACTTAAGGGACTTTTTTCCACATCATCGCATTTGTCAATCGTGGTGTTTTATTTTGAAAATCAACCGGGTTCTCTCGTTGTTTCTTTGTGTGACTTCCTGTCTGGCTTGACACGGTCACTCGCGGCTCGCACTCACTGCTGGTGTGAACGACACAATCCGTTAACATTAGCGCTGAAAGGAAACTGGCTCCACTTCTCGGTGCTTCGTGGCTATTCGCAGTGCTTCCGCTGCCGGTCGGCCGAAAAGCAACTGTTCATCGTTTTCGCGCTGTGTTTAGATACTTAATAGGCGCACACACAAGCTGGAAAGTTTGTTGGCTCATCTGACAGCCGTCATTTGGGAGGTGAAGGCAGCGTTTTCCCTTCATTGTCCTAAGACTGAATCACTACTAACACTACTGGAGGCTGTTATGAGCAGCAGGGTCAGGTTGAATAGCTACTTAAATAAAATTTTAAAAAATTACACTGTTCAGTTGCTTGAAAATACATTGACAGCTGTTACACACAAAAAAAGAAAGAAAAAAAAAGGATGTTGGGGGATCGCAGAAATGTTCTCATCAGCCAAAAGGGGGCCCAGCAGAAAAAAGTTTGGGAACTACTGAGTTAGGGTTAGATACTGTATGTTGTTGCCAGTGGAAACATAATCATCCATGCAATAGCTAATTATCCAATGGGAGGCTCTGACCTTTCTTTCTTTTTCCTTTATTTGTTCGAGAGGGACAGTGTACATTAATGAACATTTTAAAAAGATAAAATATAAATGCACCCAATTAGAGCCAAAATGCTAATTAGCTTAGCTTTATTTAATCTAAACGTCTAAAGTGGTGAGTTTTTTTTATTTGGACGGGCAGTGTATATTGGATAGAGAATATATTTACTCACACATGTGTGACCCTGTTGTTTTGATGTCCTCTCAGGCAGCCAATAAACACTTGAGACGTGTTGGTAACAGCCACCTTATTGATCCTCAGTGGACTCTGGCTGTATGACAGAAAAAGAGCAGTGTTGAGTAACATTGTTCTCCATTGTCATGGGCACATGTCTCTCAGTTGAATCCTCATCGCTACTCCATATCACAGATAAGGTATAGCTTATGATACAAATAAAATAAAATAAAATACTTTTACTATGATTGTTTAGTGGATCTTTTTATACTATAATGTATGTGAATAAAACAAAAAGTGAATGTGCAATGTGTGAATAAAATTGTGATTGTGTATTAATCATAGATAAGAATGAATTTCAAAATAAAATGCAAGCTACTCTGTTAGCTATTACCCTTTTTCATTTTACATCTGACACTTCAGTAACTGCATGGCATGGGATAAACATGAATTAAACACAACACAACGACACACCTCAGAAGCCTGTACTGTGAAGGAGGCTCAACACGGCCAGGCTTCGTGTTCACCTTCCAGCTCAACTAAACCTCAAGTGAATGAGAGTAAAATTCCACTTTTGAGTTTTGTTTTGCTACTTAATCCTTTCATTTCTCATTTGTCAGAGAGAGTAGCTCGGTACACAGACAAGTGTGAAAAAGTCCAAAAAAAAGACTGAACCAAAAAAGCAGCGTTTTCAGTTTGAAACAGCAGATTTATAGATTCTTTGCTTTAGAAAAAAGAATGATTGATTATGTGATGATAGCCAGACCTTCAGTAACTCATCAGCTGTGTAGCCGAGCATCTTGGTAACTTAATAAAGTGAATACTAATAGATGAATACTCAGAGTTGTGTATCAGTGTTGGTGGATGTGACTGTCTCTGACCTTTGTGTAGAGTCTGTGTGAACGCTGCCTGAATCCCTGTAGATCAGCTGTGAGCGACACATGGGAAGATGTGCTGGCTGATGAATCCAGGTGGACAGCATGTGATGGAGCAGCAGCAGCTGTGATGACCCTCTGTCATGACCCTTCATGGAGCTCACAGGTCGTCAGCATCCATGAAGGAGAAGCTGTTAGTGAAGAAAACTCCAGTCAGACCACGGTGAAGCTGCACACTGATGTTTCCACAAGCTCACCTCCTCATTTTAACACATATTTACTTTACTTTTAGCCATTTTATCAAACACTGTAAAAGCTACAGGACAGAAAATGAACTAACAAACAGTCAAATATTAACTCTGTACCACATTAACTACACATGTGACATTTGCCATGAAAACAAGAGCAGAGAGTTTATTGTGATATTAGGAATATCAGTATTGACTGACAATCACTGTACATCAATCATGCTAACATGTTGCTTGCTAATCGACCTAATCACATTTATTGCAAATAAAATAAAAATAAATCACACTATACCTTGTTCCCGTCACAGTGAGGAGCTTAATTGTGATGTAAATGGCAGTTAATTTTGTCTATGATAATCTATGCAGTTATGCCACTTTACGTTTTTGTACTTTTATTTTGAAGAATCCACTCTTATTTTGTTACTTCCTGTTATCACCGACGTTAGACTTCCTGCTCCGTCTCAGCAGAACAACATGCTGCTCACGATGCTCCAGAGTTGGTAAAACATGCAAACAAACTATTAACATGTCGTAGCCTGTGTTGAAGCTCATGAAAGGTTATTACATTGCATTTCGCTCCGTGTTTCTGTCATTGTGTTTCTCATACAAGGACTGTAACCGCGAGGTGTGTGTGCGTGTGGAAGATTCGCTGCTAGCAGGTTGTACTCAAATTAGCGCCCTTGGAAAGCAGAAGGAGGTAGGAGGAGACTAACGTTGTATTCATGTAAAGAGTGTGATCTATTTTATTTAAAACAAAGGGAAATGTATCTTATTTTCATTTAAATTAAAAGCTGTAACTCGTAGCAGTTAAAAAGGGTAATTTCATGTAAAATGCATTATTTAAGCTTACTAAAATGTATTTGTTTAAGTTAAAATGTGAACATGATTTCTACATACAATTAACTGAAATCTGATATTATGGCATTTTTTATTTGTTTATTTTTCATAGTTTTCACGGTGTCAGAAGGTGTCATATGGTGTCATGATATCGGAGGTGAAAAGAGGAGAGAAGTAAAGAACATCAGTCGAAGCTCTCTGCGTCTGTGTGATAATTCCAAGTGGGCCGATACAGTGAAAACTCCCCGGCTGCAACGGACCTGCCATCCCTGCCGAGAAGCTGACGCCATCTCATCTGAGACCCAACTACCAACCTGTTACCAGCCAGCTGACTCCGTTCGCATCCACGTCCTGCTCAGGCAAGATTAATAAAGACAGCACATTAAAGGTACAACTACGGATACTGAAAAAGAGACATTGAGTGCCAAGGAGCAACAAAGGAACTATTTACACACACACAAGTTTACAGCGTGACGGAAGTGAACATATTATATTTTGAGGTCAAAATAATTTGTGAGCATAACAATTCTGAAATTGATGAATATTTCAAGACAAGTGGTATATGTGTTTATGGAGTAATAATTCGTGACATGTCTGTTAATGAAAGGTGAAGCTCTTTAGCTATTAATGACTACAGTGCTCATTTATGACATTTTTGAGGTTACTGTTTTATGCAAAATCCTATTGAATGTCCGTAATCTGTAAATGCTTGACATAAGTATCACTCTGTGGTAAACGATAACTACAGCTTATAAGTATAGACTCAAGCATAGGGCAATCAGAGGCTGCAGTCGACCTAAAGCAGTTAAACAAACAAAATGTCACTACCAACAGAAGAAACAGACAATCCCACAGACACGCCACTCAAGTCTAGCTCACGTGAAAGAAAACTAACAATGAAAGGCCAAGAGATGCATGACGAAGAAATCAAAAAACATGTAAAAGCATTCAACAAAGCTTATGACTCTTGGAAGCTAGTAGCAAGGGAGACAAGGACAAAACTAAAAACCCTCTGCTCATTAGAAGACCTCACTAAATTACAGCAAGGTATTGAAGCAAAGCACGACGCCGTAAGACAGCAATATGAACCTATCCTACGTAACAGTAGCACCACATCTGAGATCGTCAACAAAATGGACGCCTGTGTTACATTATCAAAGGAAATCTGGACTCTCATAAGTAACCGTCTAGAGACTGTTAATGAAGAGTATAATAATCAACTTGAGAAAGAAAGAGTAAGAGAAACATTAAACAAAATTGAATATGGATCTGTCTTTGGCCACACCAAAACGGAAACTACAAGCTCATCAGAGTCATCAGAGAAATCGAGCAACCACTCTGACGCAGCCAGCGGTAGAGTAGATGCAGAAGCAGAGCTTGCTGCTAAGATAGAGCAATCTAAAGCCATGGAAGAAATTCAAGCACAGCGAGCACATCTTCACAAGTTAGAAAGTGAATGGAAGCTTAAAGAGGCAAAAATGTTATCAGAAATGAAACAAAGAGAGGTGGAAATGCAGCAACAGTTGGAACATGAGAGAGCAAAACTGCAGCAGTTACAAGCAGAAAAAGACATTGCTATAGCAGCAGCTCGTGTGAGAACATATGACAGTTTTGAAGGCTTTGAGAGCCACAATGCAGAAACTAATAACAAAACTAGCCCTGCTTGCTACAGAAAGCTAAAAACTGAACCTCAATTGAATCCAGCCGCTACATCATTCCAACCTCGCCAAGCAGCTTCTGAAATGACAACGACCCAGGAGTCTGTCAGCTTAGCACAAGCAATTGCTAGCTCATTAAGTATGAATCGCTTGCCAGTCCCTGAACCCACCACGTTCAGTGGTGACCCTTTAAGGTTTACAGATTGGAAAATGTCATTCATGACTCTTATCGATAGAAAACCACTCCCAGCAAGCGAGAAGATGTTTTATCTAAAAAATTATCTTGCTGGAGAGGCACGCAAAGCCGTAGAAGGTTTCTTTTATCGAGATTCAGAGAACGCGTACAATGGAGCGTGGAAAGTTTTACAGGACAGATATGGAAATCCATTCATCATACAGAAAGCTTTCCGTGATAAGCTCATGAAATGGCCAAAGGTCAGTGCAAACGACCCACTAGCACTACGAGAGTTCGCCGACTTCCTCCAAAGCTGCACTGAGGCAATCCCACATGTCAAAGGACTAGCTATACTTAACGATTGTGAGGAAAACCACAAGTTGCTCAAAAAACTGCCAGAATGGATCGTTCGAAAGTGGAGTCGAATTGTGGTAGATGAACTTGACATATCAGGCAGCTATCCAGATCTTGCATGCTTCACAGAGTTCCTGAGCAGAGAAGCACGGATAGCTTGTAACCCCATCGCTTCTCCACTGTTGATAAATTTCAAACCGGTAGATGACAGAATCCCAAAGAGAGCCAAAGCCTTCAACACAAACACACAACCAAAGAGTTTCGCTCAAGAGAAACAAGAAATAAACAGCAACAAACCAAGATCACCTTGCTTTGTCTGTAAAAGCGAAGCTCATAACATCACAAAGTGTCCCACTTTCTCAGCTAAGAGTGTTGAAGATAAAAAGACATTTATTCATGAAAATAGGCTCTGCTTTGGATGTTTGAGAAAGGGTCATATGACCAAGGATTGTAGAAGGCGACACACGTGCAGCACATGCAACCGTCGTCACCCAACCTGCTTGCACGAAGACAGGAAACAAAGACCTGTGGAAGCAACAACGAATAGCTCCACTTCTACAGAAGAACATGCAAGCCAGGAAACACACAAGGTCATGTCTCATACATCAACAAAACACTCATCTGCTACCTCAAGTATCGTCCCAGTTTTTGTGTCTTCAGTACAAGAACCACACAGAGAAATACTCACATATGCGATACTAGACACACAAAGTGATTCAACATTCATCTTAGATGATGTACTTGATAGATTAAATGTGGATGTCCAACCAGTAAAACTGAAACTTAGTACTATGACAGCAATCGACACAATCATATCAAGTAAGAGTGTTCATGGTCTACAAGTTCGAGGACTCCACTCTGAGAGTTGCATTCAACTACAGCAAGCCTACAGCCGTGACTTTATCCCCGTGGATAAATCATACATTCCAACAAAAGAAACAGCGTTACTGTGGCCTCATCTCAGAAACTTGGCAGATAAGCTGCCACCCCTCCAAGACTGTGATGTAGGGCTCTTAATCGGATACGACTGTCCAGCAGCACTGGCTCCTCGTGAAGTCATCTTAGGTGACAAAAACCAACCGTTCGCACAGAGATCAGAACTAGGATGGAGTATAATAGGCTCATCAAACCCCCACCTAGACAGACAAGGAAATCAGAGCTTTGTGCACCGGCTCACAGTTAAAGAACTGCCAGTTCCATCAGCGACAGATGTTCTAAAGACCCTAGAGTCAGACTTTATTGAGAGAACTTATGAGGATAAATATGTGTCCCAAGAAGATGTTCATTTCATACAGTTCCTCAGTAACAACATCACACAGAAGGAGGACGGACACTATGAGATGCCTCTCCCGTTCAAAGGCAACAGTCCGCCCAACCTGCCAAATAACAAGAGGTTAGCTACAGTTCGCCTACAGTGTCTTAAGAAAAAATTAAAGGCCAACAAACAATACTATGACCAGTACAAAACATTCATGGAAGAAACCATTGACAAGGGTGATGCAGAGCCTGTCCCTACAACATCTGAGGGACAGACAGAGTGGTACCTGCCGCATCACGGCATCTATCACCCCAGAAAACCGGATAAGTTGAGAGTCGTTTTCGACTGTTCGGCCAAATTCCATGGTGTTTCTCTAAACGACACTCTGCTAACTGGACCTGATCTAATCAATCCTCTGGTAGGAGTACTTTGCAGATTCAGGAAGGAAGCTGTAGCCATTATCTGTGACATTGAAAGAATGTTTTATCAATTTTCTGTCTCTCCTGAATCCAGAAATTATTTGAAGTTCCTCTGGTGGAAAGGTGGTGACCTGGAGAAGGAACCACAGGAGTACAGGATGGCAGTCCATCTCTTCGGAGCCGCTTCGTCTCCAGGATGTGCCAATTTCGGTTTAAAGCATCTAGCACGACAACACAAGGCTAACTATCCTCTAGCATCAACATTCGTGGAGAAAAACTTTTATGTTGATGACGGGTTAGTCAGCGTTTCATCAGTTGAGGAAGCCAAGAAACTAATCACTGAGTCGCAAGAGTTGTGCAAGAGAGGAGGCCTTCGCCTTCACAAATTCAACTCAAATGAAGAAGCTGCGCTCTCTTGCTTAGACCCTTCTGAAAGAGCAGCAAATGTTGAGCCTCTAGGTTTTGATCCAACCCCATCAGAACGTGCTCTCGGAATTCAATGGTCGATAAAGGACGACACTTTCAGCTTTAACATCAGCTTGAAGGACCAGCCTTCAACTCGTCGTGGTTGTTTGTCTGTCATCGCCTCACTCTACGATCCACTCGGATTCATCGCTCCATTCAGTCTAAGTGGAAAACGCATCCTACAAGAGCTTTGTCACAGAGGCATCGGGTGGGACGACCCACTCCCAGAAGATATAAAGCCACGGTGGGAGGAATGGATAAATGGCCTTCTCAAGTTGAAAGAAGTCTCAATCCCGAGATGTTACCACCCACAAGACTTTCAAAACATTGTCAGTGTAGAGTTACACCATTTTTCAGATGCCAGCTGTGTAGGATACGGTGCATGTTCTTACATCAGGTACAAAAATGACAAAAATGAAGTACATTGTAGTCTCGTCATGGCAAAAGCAAGAGTCGCACCCTCAAAGGTCACAAGTATCCCGAGACTTGAACTCGCAGCAGCGGTGGTTTCTGCAAAAGTAAGTGTTCTATTAAAGTGTGAGCTTGACATGAAAATTGATCAAGAGTTTTTCTGGACTGATTCACAAGTTGTGCTTGGGTACATTAACAATGATGCTCGTAGGTTCCACATATTTGTTGCAAACCGTGTTCAGCTGATTAGAGATAATAGTGATCCCAGTCAGTGGTATTATGTGGAAACCTCAGAAAACCCGGCGGATCACGCATCCCGAGGTCTTCATGCTTCAGACATTCACTCCACAAACTGGCTGCGAGGACCAAAGTTTCTCTGGGAGCCTGAATTACATCTAACACCCAGCACTCCAGCAGAACTGCTCGTCGGTGATCCTGAAGTCAAGACAATTCATGTGCTTGCAACCGAAACCAATAACTGCAACGACATCCTCAAGCGTTTGAGTCAGTTTTCCTCATGGACAAAACTTGTAAAGGTGGTTGCAAGAATCAAAAGACTGACGTCTAAACAAAAACAACACAGTGAACATGTGACTGTGGAGGAGCGTGAAAGGGCTGCTGAGGCAGTGATTAAAATTGTACAGCAGCAAGCATTCCCCCATGAGATAAAGATGCTTCAAAGTGAGAAAGACCTTCCAAACTCAAGCTCTCTCTTCAGTCTCGATCCTATCTGGTCTGAAGGACTTCTGTGTGTTGGTGGGAGATTAAAGCAGTCATCTCTCTGTCACAAAATCAAGCACCCAGTCATTTTGCCAAACAACAGTCATATCACTAAACTAATTGTGTCTCACTATCATGCTAAAACGTGTCACCAGGGTCGAAGTCAGACACAAATGGAGCTTCGGACGAATGGATTTTGGATCATTGGTGGAAGCAAGCTGGTTGCCAAACTGATACACACATGTGTGCTTTGTAGGAAACTTCGACGGCCAACTGAGAACCAGCGAATGGCTGAACTGCCTAAAGAACGTCTTGAAGCCTCAGCACCTTTTACAAATAGCGGCATGGACTGTTTTGGCCCGTTCATTGTAAAGAAAGCCCGCAAAGAATACAAACGATATGGCCTGATTTTCACGTGTCTGTACTCAAGAGCCGTCCATATTGAGATGCTCGAAGATTTGTCGACAGACTCATTCATCAACGCATTGAGATGCTTTATCAGCCTCAGAGGAGCTGTCAGACAATTACACTGCGACCAAGGTACTAACTTTATTGGCGCCAGAAATGAGTTTAAGGAAGCACTTAAGCAATGCGACACAAACCAACTGGAAATCTTCCTGTCTGAGAGGCAATGTGAATTTGTCTTCAACGCCCCCTCTGCCAGCCACGCAGGCGGCGTCTGGGAACGGCAAATTAGAACTGTTAGAAATGTATTGAATGCTACCTTTGCCCAATGCCCAGGTCGACTTGATGATGCTTCTCTCAGAACACTGTTATATGAGGCCATGGCAATCGTTAACAGTCGCCCATTAACAGTAGATGGAATCAATGATCCTCATGCACTCGAACCTTTAACGCCAAATCATCTCATCATGATGAAATCTAAAGTTGCTCTTCCTCCCCCTGGAACATTTGTGAAGGAGGATTTGTACGCTACAAAGAGATGGAGGAGAGTTCAATATCTCATTGAACAATTCTGGGGTCGCTGGAAAAAGGAATATTTGCTAAACATATCCACAAGACAGAAATGGCACTTACCTCAGCGCAACCTCAAAGCCAATGATGTTGTTATCATTAAAGACGACAACCTCCCGAGAAATCAGTGGCAACTAGGACGAGTGGTGGAGACTGTTCAAGACAGTGACGGCTTAGTACGTCGAGTTAAAGTGCAAGTAGGAGAGCGAAAGTCTCAAAGAAAACAAGATCTCCCCTCCAAACCATCAGTTATTGAGAGACCAGTCCAAAAATTAGTGCTTCTCCTTGAGAACTGATTTAACAAACAGACTGACAACAGTTATACTGACAGCAGTTACAAACACAACAGTTATACACACTGCTTTAATGATATAATGTGTTACAAATCATTTGTGTACTTTGATAGTTCAATATGAAGTTACTCATTTATTACAGTTGAGAAATCCTGTACAATTCATTTGCTCTTTGTGTATTTGCTCATTCATTGTAGCAGAATTTGGTGGGAGTGTAAATGGCAGTTAATTTTGTCTATGATAATCTATGCAGTTATGCCACTTTACGTTTTTGTACTTTTATTTTGAAGAATCCACTCTTATTTTGTTACTTCCTGTTATCACCGACGTTAGACTTCCTGCTCCGTCTCAGCAGAACAACATGCTGCTCACGATGCTCCAGAGTTGGTAAAACATGCAAACAAACTATTAACATGTCGTAGCCTGTGTTGAAGCTCATGAAAGGTTATTACATTGCATTTCGCTCCGTGTTTCTGTCATTGTGTTTCTCATACAAGGACTGTAACCGCGAGGTGTGTGTGCGTGTGGAAGATTCGCTGCTAGCAGGTTGTACTCAAATTAGCGCCCTTGGAAAGCAGAAGGAGGTAGGAGGAGACTAACGTTGTATTCATGTAAAGAGTGTGATCTATTTTATTTAAAACAAAGGGAAATGTATCTTATTTTCATTTAAATTAAAAGCTGTAACTCGTAGCAGTTAAAAAGGGTAATTTCATGTAAAATGCATTATTTAAGCTTACTAAAATGTATTTGTTTAAGTTAAAATGTGAACATGATTTCTACATACAATTAACTGAAATCTGATATTATGGCATTTTTTATTTGTTTATTTTTCATAGTTTTCACGGTGTCAGAAGGTGTCATATGGTGTCATGATATCGGAGGTGAAAAGAGGAGAGAAGTAAAGAACATCAGTCGAAGCTCTCTGCGTCTGTGTGATAATTCCAAGTGGGCCGCTACATGTGAAATAATGAAGATCTTTATCATAGAGTCAGATCTGATCGCTGTCTTTTGTCTGAAGTCCGCGAAACTCAAACCAAGCTCCAAAACAAGGAGCTACGACTACCGGAAGAAGACCTTCAAAATAAAACGTCTGCAGCTCTAACGTTAGAAGGACTAACAAAATAAAAGCTTTAATGTAGCGGTTACCGTTTAAAGTGAAGGGGAAACAATCAAGAAAGCCTGGATTTTCTTTCTTTCTTTTTTTTTCAAAACTCAAACGGAGGTTTTTTTTTAGATTAGATTAGATTAGATTAGAAAAACTTTATTGTCCCGCCAAGGCAGGAAATTCATCTTTGGTCTCACTTGGACAGACAAACAAGAGACAGACACTTGCCAGCAAGACTTTCATATCACATTACAAGTAAAAGTGGAATAAAAATAATAAATAATCAGTGAACAAAACGTAGAACATAAAGCATAAAACATAAAACATCCCCTTTACTGTGTCTTGTTTATTATGTGGGTGGCATTTGGGATAAAGGAGCCCTTGTAGATCTTTTTCTTTTTTGTTGTTTATTGTGTCATTAATGTCAGTCTCTGGTGGTGAATCTGTGACCTCGACATTCAGTCAGAGAGAGGGAGAGAAAGAGTGCAAATGGCGGTGAATCATGTTACTACAGATAAGACCACGCCCTCATGTCGAACAGGTAAGACAACTTAAATAGTTTCACTTTCACCCAGCGGTTGTGTCGCAGTTTATATTCTTGTGTGAAGGTAAGGTGACCAGTGTGAATGTTTTCCTCGTTAACACCTGTCGTTACCTGAGTTCTCTGCTCTTCAACTTGTGGTTGTGTTGTTGTTGTGTTATTATAATGTTAGTGTAGCTGAGTCAGAGCTGTAGCTGTAAAGTCTGGACCGACAGAACCGTGTCCTCCATGTTGTGTGGATGTTGTCGGTAGAAGCGCTGGAATAAGAGCAGAAGCTGTTACTGCCGATCACTGATCAATACTGACTGTTTTCTTTATTGATGATTGATTTTCCAGTGTTGATCAATGTTCAGCTTCAGGTTCTTCACAGTAACTGAGTACATTTAGTGCAGTACAGCTGTGAGGTACTTGTACTCTCCTTGAGTATTTCCTTGTTGTGCTACTTCCTGCTTGTACTGCAGCTCATGTACCTGACAGGTGAAGCTACTGGTCACTTTCCAGCTGCAGGTTGTAGATTAAAAACACCTGATGAGCTCAGAAACACGTGGTTAAAGATGGTTATTGGACACTAATCATCAATATTGTTGTGGAGAATCTTTTAGAGCTGCAACAGTTGTTCAATCAACATTATTCAAGCAGAAATTTTCAGTTTTCAGCCTCAAAAACTGAAGATTTCCATGTTTTCTCGGTTTGATTTGACTGTAAACTGAATATTTTTGTGTCTTTGATTGTTGCTGTGACAACACGAGACATTTGGAGACGTGGCCTTAGACTGAGAGGAACTTGAACGCATCATTTGTCTGTATTTGGTGACATTTGATGGAGCAGACGATGAATGGATGGACAGAGACAATAAGTGTCAGTGTTTTTCTCTCTGTGAGTTTCCAGTGTGAGGTAAATGAGTGAATGTTGTGATAGTGGAGCTGTGAGGTGAAATCAGTCTTGGCCCAGTTGTTGTGTGTGGCTTGTTTGGTCCAGTGGTTTTCTACAGGGACGCTGTCCACACAGAGACTGTGTCACATCAACTCAGTGGATCTCAGTCCTTGTGTGTGTCAGTGGATGGAAACAGTGGTCCATGGATCATGTTGCTGCTGCTGCTGGCTGCAGCTTCATGACGCCATCTAGTGGACTGATAGTAGAAGTACAGCAGCTGATGGCAGCTTCCTCTTCCTCACTGCTGTGTGACTGCATTCAACTGACACTGATATGAAGCAGAGAAGAAGAGTCAATCAGTGGAGGAGCAGCTGGAGACATGATGGACATGTGAGCTGCTGCTGTGCACATGAATGATGTGTGTTTCCTCTGCAGGTCAAGCTACAAAGTGTGTGTGAGCTGATGTGGATGTGAGCTCAGCAGCATGGATCCGTGTGAGGACAGAGAGGTGGGAGCCCCCCCCTCTAAGAAACGCAGGACCACAGGTCAAAGGTCAGAATTTAAATCAGTCAGAAAGACTTTTCTCTCTAAAAGTCAATTGTTGTGTTTATTAAAAAAAATTAAGATAATTTTCATCAGTTTTTCTCCAACATGCACATTTATCAGTTGTGTTGTTGTTTCAGGATCCAGCAGCAGAGACCAGACTCTCCTGAACCCAGCTGTCTGTCTTTAAAGAGCACCGACTCAAAGGACTTGGACGTTGACTTTAAAGGAGGATGTGGATCAGCTGATCAGATGTAAGCTGTAACTGACAGTCAGACTCAGGTTATTGTAGAAAAGAACCAGTTTGTACGACGTGTTGGGAGTAGTTGGGAGAAGAGCATTCAAATTCAAAGCACCTTTTGACTGGAACAATCTGCCAAACTCCCTTCGTTCCATATCCTCTTTACCTACCTTCAAGAATCAGTTATTTAACCACCTTAAAACACAATGCTCTTGCTTCTAGTGCGTGATTTCTGTCTGGTCCTGGAGGAGTTTGATGCACATGTACATTGTATGCGTCTCCCCTCTCCGTGTGTTTTGTTGTTGTTTGCATTGCCTTGTGTTTTTTTGTCTCTGTCTCTTTACCCGTGACTGTCCTTCTGTCCCTGTCTTGCCCCTGTTCTGCTTTTGTCAATGTATATATCAATGTGTATGTCAATGTTGATTGTGTATGTCAATGTTGATTGTGAGATGCTAAGGATCCCCCTTGAAAACGAGGTGATCCACCTCAAGGGGCTTTTCCTTTAAATAAAGTTGATATAGTTGATATATATCTCTCTGTCCTGATGTTGACTTGACACTGATTCCTCCACAGAGTGGACCAGGAGAGCTCAGAGGTTCAGTCCAGTGGTCAGTCTGCCCAGCAGCATCAAACACACCTGGACTCCATATTTATGGTGAGGACATGTCCAACAGCTGCTGTTACATCTGTTGTGTTCACCATCATCTCCATGCTGCACTTTGACACCAGTGGATTGTCAGTCTGTCCAACATGGATCTGATGTTTGGCTCCATGCTTTTAGTTTGATGCTGTCACTCATAGAGTTTCTGTTCCAGCTGCTGGAGGAGAACATGGTCACTTTTGTCAAGAACGAGCTGAAGAAGATGCACAAGGCTCTGAGTCCAGATTACCCAGAATGCTCAGGGAGTCAGAGGGAGGATGAGGAGGATGAAGAGCAGAGGAGGAGCAGCAGAGAGGCATTAGTGAAGATCACAGTGAACTTCCTGAGGAGGATGAAGCAGGAGGAGCTGGCTGAGCGTCTGCAGAGCAGTAAGAGGATTTCTCTAAAGATTCAACATGATGGACGAATGAGACGTTCACTGACATCAACACATGGAGGGAAACATGTTAATATAGTCGTTATTTAGAGGAATTTAAATGTTATATTTACTTTATGTTTTTGTTCATTCAGGAACTCCTGGTCCAGTTTGTGGACCTAAACTCAAATCTAATTTGAAGAATAAGTTCCAGTGTGTGTTTGAGGGGATCTCTAAAGCAGGAAACCCAACCCTTCTGAACCAGATCTACACAGAGCTCTACATCACAGAGGGAGGGGCTGGAGGGGTCAATGATGAACATGAGGTCAGACAGATTGAAACAGCGTCCAGGAAACCAAACAGACCAGAAACAACCATCAGACAAGAAGACATCTTTAAAGCCCCACCTGGAAGAGACGGACCAATCAGAGCAGTGATGACAAAGGGAGTGGCTGGCATTGGGAAAACAGTCTTAACACAGAAGTTCACTCTGGACTGGGCTGAAGACAAAACCAACCAGGACATACACTTCACATTTCCCTTCACCTTCAGAGAGCTGAATGTGCTGAAAGAGAAAAAGTTGAGCTTGGTGGAACTTGTTCATCACTTCTTCTCTGAAACCAAAGCAGCAGGAATCTGCAGCTTTGATCAGTTCCAGGTGGTCTTCATCTTTGACGGTCTGGACGAGTGTCGACTTCCTCTGGACTTCCACAACACTGAGATCCTGACTGATGTGACAGAGTCCACCTCAGTCAACGTGCTGCTGACCAACCTCATCAGGGGGAACCTGCTTCCCTCTGCTCGCCTCTGGATAACCACACGACCTGCAGCAGCCAATCAGATCCCTCCTGAGTGTGTTGACATGGTGACAGAGGTCAGAGGGTTCACGAACCCACAGAAGGAGGAGTACTTCAGGAAGAGGTTCAGAGATGAGGAGCAGGCCAGCGAGATCATCTCCCACATCAAGACCTCACGAAGCCTCCACATCATGTGCCACATCCCAGTCTTCTGCTGGATCACTGCTACAGTTCTGGAGGAGCTGTTGAAGACCAGAGAGGGAGGAGAGCTGCCCATTCTGGAGGAGCTGTTTAAGACTAGAGAGGCAGGACAGCTGCCCATTCTGGAGGAGCTGTTGAAGACCAGAGGGGCAGGACAGCTGCCCATTTTGGAGGAGCTGCTGGAGACCAGAGAGGGAGGAGAGCTGCCCAAGACCCTGACTGAGATGTACATCCACTTCCTGGTGGTTCATCTAAAACTGAAGAAGGTCAAGTATGATGGAGGAGCTGAGACAGATCAACACTGGAGTCCAGAGAGCAGGAAGATGATTGAGTCTCTGGGAAAACTGGCTTTTGAGCAGCTGCAGAAAGGAAACCTGATCTTCTATGAATCAGACCTGACAGAGTGTGGCATCGATATCAGAGCAGCCTCAGTGTACTCAGGAGTGTTCACACAGATCTTTAAGGAGGAAAGAGGCCTGTACCAGGACAAGGTGTTCTGCTTCGTCCATCTGAGCGTTCAGGAGTTTCTGGCTGCTCTTCATGTTCATCTGACCTTCATCAACTCTGGACTCAACCTGGTGTCACAACAAACAACCTCCAAGAAGACTGAAACAACAGGAGTCAAATCTGCAGAGAGAAACTTCTACCAGAGCGCTGTGGACGAGGCCTTACAGAGTCCAAATGGACACCTGGACTTGTTCCTCCGCTTCCTCCTGGGTCTTTCACTGAAGACCAATCAGAATCTCCTACAAGGTCTGATGACACAGACAGGAAGTGACTCAGAGACCAATCAGAATCTCCTACAAGGTCTGAGGTCACAGACAGGAAGTGACTCACAGTCCAATCAGAAAACAGTCCAGTACATCAAGAAGAAGATTGAAGAGACTCCCTCTGCAGAGAGAAACATCAACCTGTTCCACTGTCTGAATGAACTGAATGATCGTTCCCTAGTGGAGGAGATCCAACAGTCCCTGAGATACAGACATCTCTCCACAGATAAACTGTCTCCTGCTCAATGGTCGGCTCTGGTCTTCATCTTACTGTCATCAGAAGAAGATCTGGATGACTTTGATCTGAAGAAATACTCTACTTCAGAGGAGGCTCTTCTGAGGCTGCTGCCAGTGGTCAAAGCCTCCAACAAAGCTCTGTAAGTGTAGAGAGAGTTGGATTCATTCATCATTACATAAAAACACTTTGTTTTTTGCAACAGGACAGATATTCAATTCCTTTCTTCTTTAATTCCTCATGATGATCTCTTCAGACTGAGCGGCTGTAACCTCTCAGAGAGAAGCTGTGAAGCTCTGTCCTCAGTCCTCAGCTCCCAGTCCTCTCGTCTGAGACACCTGGACCTGAGTAACAACAACCTGCAGGACTCAGGAGTGAAGCTGCTGTCTGCTGGACTGGAGAGTCCACACTGTAGACTGGAGACTCTGGACCTGAGTAACAACAACCTGCAGGACTCAGGAGTGAAGCTGCTGTCTGCTGGACTGGAGAGTCCACACTGTAGACTGGAGACTCTCAGGTGAGGATCCATCCATCTGTTTTTCTGATGCCACTTGAACACAGCAGCAGGTGTTGACAGAGGGTTCCTGTGTGTTGTTGTGTGTGTTCAGTCTGTCAGGATGTCTGGTCACAGAGGAAGGCTGTGCTTCTCTGGCCTCAGCTCTCAGCTCCAACCCCTCCCATCTGAGAGAGCTGGACCTGAGCTACAACCATCCAGGAGCCTCAGGAGTGGAGCTGCTGGCTGCTGGACTGGAGGATCCAGACTGGAGACTGGACTCTCTCAGGTATGGAGAGGCTGCTGCAGCCACACACACTGTCTGATAGAGGAGGAGGAGCTGGAACATTTTCTATGGCCCCGTTCACACCTGGTCACACCTGGTATTAAAGCCTTTGGAAACCCAAATCCACAAAAGCCTTCTAACTATGTATTTTAGGGTCCTATGTACATAACATTAACATGTAAAAATAATTAGAAAAAAGTGCTCATCCAAATTCGAAATATTTGTATTTTAAGAGTTTGTACAGTGGGTTTGAATTGGGCGGAGTTATCTCTATGATTTATGACGTGATAAATTCAAACCACTCATAAATCACTACGTCAGTCGTCTGATCCAGCCCCCCAGTGGTGGCAAACAAAACCGTTCTGCTCCCGGTCGCTGCTCCTCCACTCCTCTGAAGTCCTCACAACCAGAGCCCTGTCAGTCACTCTGCTCACAACTCGATGACAGCTCCTCACAGCTCCTCACTGCTCCTCTCTACAGCCGTTTTTTTTTTTTTTTTTTGAGAGGGGGGGTCGGTAAATCGGCGATTAGCTTTTAGCATTTATTAGCGTTCTAGCTCGACCTGCCGTGTCTGTCTCTGTCTGCCTGTTGTGTTGTGTGCCCACAACTCACAACTCCTCTCTACACCCAGCAGTTTTTTTTGGGAGCGGGGGGTGGCGGTGGTGGCGTGCATGTGTGTCGAGCATGGGGTGTAGAGTACATTAGCGATTAGCATTAATTAGCATTCTAGCGCGACCTGTCTGTCTGTGTCAATCAGCCCCTCGACGCGCTCACACACACACACACACACACACACACACACACACACACACACACACACACGCGAGTGACGGTTAGAAGCATTTTTTTCTGTGCGACAACGGCCAAAGACGGTTAACGTTATATCGCTCCCAAACGAAAGCTGGTCATAGTCTAGTTAGCTAGATAGCCAGCATCGATCGATGCACAGTCCGGTGAGGACTTTTTTTTTTTTTTTTTTAACGGTCGCCATTGCCGTGTTGCTGTTTGAAGTGAGCGGAGCCAGCTGTCAATCAAATCGAGGGAGCTGTCAATCATAAGCATTATCTGCCACGCCCACACTGTCCTGACCAGAGACCTCAATACATGCCTCAATGCAAAATGAGCTGTTTTAAAACCAGGTTTTCTAACAGTTATAATAAGTTATTGTCACTCAGACTTTTGTAGATGCTTAATGAGGCACTTGACTTTGATATAATATAAGCATTTTTACTATTTAAAGTCATGTTTCCAAAGGCTTTAACATCTGTCTCAGGTAATCCATGCATTGATGACATGAGATCACTCAGACCATATCCAGAGGTGGTGTCGGCCACAGTGAAGCTCCGCATACTCCACTGACGTCCTCTGTCTCAGTCTGACTCGCCCCAACACAGTTTATACTGAAGCCAAAATCTCAGAGTGTTTCAAACATGAGCTGAGCAGCTTTCATCAGTCACAGTGATCAACTACTGGGATCAGGAATTTCTCCTCATGATGACTTCAGTCAAGTCAAGTCAAGTCAATTTTATTTGTATAGCCCTTTTTCACAAACAGTTTGTCTCAAAGGACTTCACATGACATTGTAACAACATCCTCTGTCCTTAGACCCTCGCATCGACTGAGGAAAAACTCCATAGAAAACCCTTTAACAGGGAAAAATAGGAGAAACCTCAGGGTGAGCAACAGAGGAGGGATCCCTCACCCAGGACGGACAGACGTGCAGTAGATGTTGTTACAGACAAGACAGTTTACAGTTTTACAGTTTATGACAGAACATGCGAAATGTGCATAGAGTTAATGGTGGCAGCTTCTGGTGACAGCTGGCAGATTGGTCCAGGGTCCAGTAGCAGGAGGGATACAGGTAGCGGCTGATCTGCGGAAACACAGAAAGAGGAGTGCGAGACACCAAGGCCAAACTACAAAGTGCAACAGAAAATGACGGTTCCAAAATATACTATTTTAAAAATATAAAAATATACCAAGTGGGGGGGGGTATAGAGGAGAGGAGGAGAAGGAGGAGGAGAAAGGAGAGGGCTCTGTGTAACCAGATGTGTCCCCCAGCAGTCTAAGCCTATAGCAGCGTAGCTATAAATGGTTCAGAGCTACCTGAACCAGCCCTAACTAAAAGCCCTGTCATAAAGGAAGGTCTTAAGTCTAGACTTAAATGTAGTCAGAGTGTCTGCCTCTTTGACCCAAGGAGAGAGCTGGTTCCACAGTAAAGGAGCCCGGTAGCTAAAAGCTCTACCTCCTAATCTATTTCTAGAGATACTAGGAGTCACTAACAAACCTGCATTCTGGGAGCGGAGTGCTCTGCTAGGACAGTACGGAGTAATTAGTTCTTTCAGATAGGACGGAGCTTTATCATTAAGAGCCTTATAAGTCAGTAGGAGTATTTTAAAGTCTATTCTAAATCCTACAGGAAGCCAGTGGAGAGAAGCTAAGGTGGGAGATATGTGCTCTCTCTTCTTAACTCCTGTCAAAACCCTCGCTGCGGCGTTCTGGACTAGTTGGAGACTCTTGAGAGAGTTTTTGGGACATCCTGACAAGAGAGAGTTACAGTAGTCTAATCTAGAAGTGATAAATGCATGCACTAGTTTCTCAGCATCGCTCTGGGAGAGGATATTCCTAATCTTAGCGATATTACGCAGGTGGAAGAAGGCGGTCCTAGTTACATGCTTTATGTGGGAACTGAAAGAAAGGTCTTGGTCAAAAATGACCCCAAGGTTCTTTGCTGTTGTGCTAGAGGTCTGGGCGATATTATCTAGAGTAGCGATCTGATTGGAAAACGCATCCCTGAGTTGTTTAGGACCGAACACAATAACCTCGGTTTTATCTGAGTTTAGTAACAAGAAGTTAGCGGACATCCAGGATTTGATGTCTTTTAAGCAGTCTTGCAGGTTAATGAGGCGGTTGCTATCATCTGGCTCCATGGACAAGTAGAGCTGTGTATCATCCGCATAACAGTGAAAATTAATTGAGTGTTTCCGGATGATGTTGCCTAATGGAAGTATGTAAAGAATGAAGAGAATTGGTCCTAAAACTGAACCCTGCGGTACACCATACATAACTCTGCTGTGTTCTGAATATGTAGTGTCTCATCATGACTCACTGTGTCATATTCAGGAGACGATATATCAGTGATGAAAGCAGCTGTTGGCAGCTGTGCTCTGTGTCTCTCATCAGGTCTGTCTGGTCAGATATTGATGATCAATATCAATGTCTCCTGTGTTGAGGAGACAGTCAACCACAGTGGGACATCCAGATGTCCTCACTGTCCAGAGGCTGGAGCTGTCCATCAGAAGACAGGGAGTGTAGTGAACAGAGTAATAATCAGTGTTTGTGGCTGAATGTGTTTGTGATCAAACAGCTGTTTTCAGACTGTGTGTGTGCTGCTCCAACACGTCTGACTCCAGATCAGATGAAGCCACAAAGTGGCTCATTAATGAAAGTCTCCAGCAGCTGGAGCTTCACTTCCTGTCTGAGTCCATGTGCTCTGAGCTGAGCCTGTTTCTCTCTGCTTCCTCTGGACTTTGGCTACGGTAACACTTAACAATAAGGTACACAAAATTGGAGTAGTTAATGAGGAACTAATGAGTAGTTACCGAGGAACTGAGGTACACAAAATTACAGTAGTTACTGAGGAACTATGGTACACGCAATTTACTTATAGTAAAGTGAGACATCCAAAGGAGTGGGTAATGAGTACCGAATCATTACTGAATCATTAGTTACCTTTTTTGTGTACCTTATGGTAAAGTGAGGAACCAAAATGAGTAGGTAATGAGTACCGAATCATTACATTAGGAAATAGGTTTTTAACCCTTCGTTTTTTTTAAGTATATTTTTTTGGCGTTTTTTATGCCTTTATTTGATAGACCAGTAGAGATAGACAGGAAAGGGGGAGGCAGAGAGAGGGGAATGACATGCAGGAAAGGTCTGCCCGATGCGGGACGCGAACCGGGGACGCCTGCGTCTGCATATATATGGGGCGGCTGCCTTAACCACTGCGCCACGCACCGCCCCCCAATAAACTGTTTTTAACGTTACCAGACCTCACATCAAACAGACAAAATACGTCCTGTTGCATTAGCTCCATCTCACTCTCAGTATTGAAGTGAGATGGAGCTAAGCCAAGCTAACTAAGCTAAGCTAAGCAAACCGAGCTGCTGTGTCAATATAGCAGCTCTGCCACTGCTAATAATAGCTACCGCTAACCACAACACGTTCCATACATGAGACTATCAACAGCGACCAAACTTGAACCGGACATAAATATAGCATGAAAAGGTAACAAAAACAAACCTTGTGCTCGTTATTAGCCAGGTGCTAGGGCGTTTCAAGTAAGTTTAGGCAAACTTTTAGCATTGAAGACACTCTTGGCCTTACAGACACACGTTTCCTACTGGCAGTAAAATCCAAAGCACCAGAAGTGTATGAGGTCTCGGCGAGATGCTTTCAAAATGTCTCACTTTACCATAAGGTACACAAAAAGGGTAACTAATGATTCAGTCATGATTCAGTACTCATTACCTACTCATTTTGGTTTCTCACTTTACCATAAGGTACACAAAAAGGGTAACTATTGATTCAGTAATGATTCAGTACTCATTACATACTCATTTTGGTTTCTCACGTTACCATAAGGTACACAAAAAGGGTAACCAATGATTCAGTAATGATTAAGTACTCATTACCTACTCATTTTGGTTTCTCACTTTACCATAAGGTACACAAAAAGAGTAACTAATGATTCAGTAATGATTCAGTACTCATTACCTACTCATTTTGGTTTCTAACTTTACCATAAGGTACACAAAAAGGGTAACTAATGATTAAATAATGATTCAGTACCCATTACCCAGTCATTTTGATGTCTCACTTTACCATAAGGTACACAAAAGAGTAACTAATGATTAAGTAATGATTCAGTACTCATTACCTACTCATTTTGGTTCCTCACTTTACCATAAGGTACACAAAAAAGGTAACTAATGATCAGTAATGATTCGGTACTCATTACCTACTCATTTTCCTTCGCCTGTTAATCTGTTGTCCTGTCTTGTGTCATCATTAAGCGTCCCTTTTCTTTTCTGTGTTTGTTTGGGTGTTACTGTTAAGCGTCCTTGGGTGTCTTGAAAGGCGCTATATAAATTGAAACCATTATTATTATTATTATTATTATTTTCATGTCTCACTTTACTATAAGGTACACGAAAAGGGTAATTAATGATTATGTAATATTTAGTTCCTCAGTAATTTGATTAGGAGTTACTGAAGAACTCGTCATTAACTAATATAGAGTTCCTCATTAGTTCCTCAGTAACTACTCCTCTGAAATTTGATCAGGGATTCCTGAAGAACTGACCATTAACTAATAGTTAATTAATCAATCATGATGTGACTGATCTCAGTGAGTCAGTGTGTTGCAGCTGATCTGTGTGAAGAGCAGAGAAGAACTGAGTCATTGATCCTGATCCTGATCCGTCCTGTCCCTGTGAAAGATGTTTCTATCAGAGCTCCTTCATCCACTCACAGCTGCTGTGGCTCCTGTGGAAACCTGCTCACAGCCTCATTCTTCAGCTTCTCCTGGAGTTTTCTTCAGACAAACACAAGTTGTATTCACACTCAGTGTTTCTCACTAAACTCACTGAGCTCTAACAAACGTGTTTCCTTCCTCATCAAACACTGTTCACAGCTGCACTCTTCTTATTTCCTGGTGCATTGTGGGATATCTGGGCTGGTCAGCTCCACCTGTTGTGTCTTCATCTTCTTTGCTGTGACGTGTGTTTGTGCAGCTTGAGAGTCAGAGAGTAAAAGTGTGTGTCTGACACTGCAGTGACATCACATGGAGAAAAGACCTGATGAAGTGTTTCCTCCTGGTCTCCTCCTGCTCTGTATCATCACTAGATAAAGACTCCAGCTCCTTCTTCTCTGTGCTCAGTCTTCATCCATACATACCAGCCTCCATGTGAACACAGAGATAAAACTGTGTGTGTGTGAGAGCCATGTAATGTCCATGTGTGATGCTGACAGAGAAGGTGCTGCTCTGACCCCCCTCCTCCTTTCAGGGTGGAGCCTGCTGGAGTCCCATGGTTGACACCAGGTCTGAGGAAGTGTAAGTCTGTTTTTACTTTGATTCACATTCAACCATCTTCACACTGTCACATCACTGACCTCATGAGTCTTCATCAAACTGTCAATAACTGATCAATGATCAATAACTGCAGCTGTGTCTTGTTCTCTCCATCAGATTCCTGTCCACTCACAATCGAAACAAACACAGTGAACAAATGGATCAAACTGTCTGATGACAACAGGAAGGCGACACTTGTGTATGAGCATCAGTCATATCCTGATCATCCAGACAGATTTGACCACTGGCATCAGCTGCTGTGTTCAACTGGTCTGACTGGTCGCTGCTACTGGGAGGTCGAGTGGAGAGAAAGGGTTTATATATCAGTGAGTTACAGAGGAATCAGCAGGAAAGGAGACAGAGGAGACTGTTGGTTTGGAGGGAACGATCAGTCCTGGAGTCTGAACTGCTATGATGATGGTTACAGTGTCTGGCACAATGACAGTGAGACACGTATCTCCTCCTCCTCCTCCTCCTCCTCCTCCTCCTCCTCCTCCTCCTCTTTCTCCTCCTCCTCCTTCTCCTTGTTCTCCTCCCCCTCCACCTCCTACCCCCCCCCATCCTCCCCCTCTTCCTCCTCCTCTTCCTCCTCCTCCTCCTCCTCTGTCTCTGAGAGAATAGCAGTGTATGTGGACTGTCCTGCTGGCTCTCTGTCCTTCTACAGAGTCTCCTCTGACTCACTGATCCACCTCTACACCTTCAACACCACCTTCACTCAACCTCTGTATCCTGGGTTTACACTCTGGTTGTCTGGTTCCTCAGTGAGTCTGTGTTGAGTGAATCAGAGTCTCCTCCTGTCACAGAAACCTTCTCACTGTTGAACAGACAGTTCAGTCTCTACATGTCTGTCTCTGTCTCTCACTCACGTTTTCACATTCATGGATTAAATTAGTTCTTCTCAGTGATTCTTGTAAACTTCTTCCTCTACCTTTAAAGATTAAGCGTTGATTATTACAACTAAAAGCCATGTTAACTTTTACTTTGGTAAGAGTCTGATGTTCCTGTCTTTTCACAATAAAAGCATCAGTCTCAGTGTTTGGTGTGTCTGAATGTGAGGACGAACTGATTCAGTTCAGACTAAAGCCGATCAGATCTAAGATCAATCAACAGTATATTCTTCAGAATATTCATTAGCGGCTTTTCACCTGTTTCTACTGATTTCATATTAAACTCTGTCACTCCACTGACACCGTTAGTCTCCTCCTCCCTCCTTCTGCTTCCAAGGGCGCCAAGTTTGAGCTCAGCCCGCTAGCAGCCCGTCTTACACACACACACTTCGCCGTAACAGTTTTGACACAAGAAACACAATGACACAAAAACAGGGAGCGAACCACAATAAAATAACCTTTCACAAGTTTCAACACATGATACTACATGTAAATAGTTTGAATGCATGTTTTACCAACTCTGCAGCAACGTGAGCATGTTGTTTTGCTGAGACGGGAGCAGCTGGAGGTCATCCCATAGCATCCCTATTGGATTCAGGTTTGGGCTCTGACTGGGCCACACCCAAATTTGGATTTTCTTTTTGTTCATGATGGATGGATTATGCCAGTGGTTCTCAACTGGTGGGTCGGGACCCAAAAGTGGGTCCCGGACAGCTGGTCAAAAAAGTAAATAATATTTAATGCATATCTAATGTTGGACATGTCTTTTATTTTGAAAAATAACTTATATTGTCCTTCTCAGTTTCTTATTAGATAGATAGATTATTTGCTCTGAATGCAAAGATACCAGTTTCTTATTAATGTGGCCTGAATGCAGTGAATCTTGTTTTGTTTTGTTTTGTGGGGGTTTATTTTATTTTGTGCAATTTCATATCTGTTCACTTTTAATAAATGTATTTAGAAAGCGCCTTTCAGGCCACTCAAGGACACTTTACAGCAGTTAAAATCAGCAATAAACAACACCAAAACACAAGAACATAGAACAACATTAAAAGGTCAGTAAGAATGAATAATGGGGGAACAAATAAATAAAACTGTGCAAAATAGAGGGGAATATTAGAGTGAGGGATGGTGGAGTGAATAATTTTAAACAGAGTCAGTGTTACGGATGTGAGGTGGTAAAGAATTCCAGAGGCGGGGAGCAGAGCGACTGAAAGCTCTGCTCCCCATGGTGCTGAGATGAGCAGGGGGCACAGTGAGGTGGAGAGAGGAGGAGGATCTGAGGGGGCGTGTTGGAGTGGCTAAGTGGAGAAGGTCAGACAAATATGAAGGGGCGAGGTTGTGGATACTAGCTTTGAAAGTATACATAAGGATTTTGAATTGGATTCATAGTGTGACCGGGAGCCAGTGAAGTTGCTGTAGGATGGGGGTGATATGGTGGGAAGAAGGGGTTTTTTTTTTGTTTTGTTTTTTCACTGTTTAATTTCAGGAAGTAAGAAGTGAACCAGGATTTAATTTCAGATAGGCAGGTGATGAGGGAAGAGGGTGGGAGTGTGGAGTCTGATTTACTGGAAAGGTAGAGGTGGATGTCATCTGTGTAGAACTGGTAATGAATGTTGTATTTACGGAAAATGGTGCCAAGGGGGAGGAGATAGGTGATGAAGCGAAGGGGCCCCAGGACAGAGCCCTGGGGAACACCTGTAGTCACTGGGGAGGGATCGGACCTGAAGGGTTTGAGCTGGATGAAATGAGTGCAGCCTGAGAGATAGGAGTGGAACCAGTGAAGGGGGGTGTGGGTGATGCCGATGGAGGAGAGTCTATGGAGGAGAATGGGGTGGGAGATGGTGTCAAAGGCTGCACTTAGGTCGAGGAGGATGAGGATGGAAAGTGAACTGGAATCAGCTGCAGTGAGAAGATCATTGGTGATTTTTAGGAGTGCAGTTTCAGTGCTGTGGCGGGGGCGGAAACCAGACACGAAATGGTCATTAAGGGAGCTTTGTGTTAAGTGGGTGTCGACTATTTTTTCAATGATTTTGGATATGAAAGGCAAGTTGGAGATGGGGTGGAGATTATTGTAATTGTTGGGGTCTAAGCCAGGTTTTTTCAGGATAGGGGTGATAGCTGCAGTTTTGAGGGATGAGGGAACAGTTCCAGTGGTGAGTGAAGAGTGAATGATGGCAGATATGAGGGGAAGCACAGAGGGGAGACATGATTTGACCAGGGTGGTGGGAAGGGGGTCAAGTTGACAGGTAGAGGGTTTGGATTTCCGGATGAGGTCATAGATTTGAAGGTCATTCGGAAGTTGGAAGTCAGGGAAGTGCTGACAGCGTGGCAGAGGAGTTGGTGAGAGGAGAGGAGGTGCAGGTGGGGGAGAAGGGAGTGATTCTGAGTCTAAGTGTTGGTGAATGTTGGAGATTTTGTCATTGAAAAACTGCATTAGGATGTTACAGGTGTCAGTTGAATACAGGTGGGGGGGTAAGGAGTCAGGTTGCTGGAGAGTTCTATTGAGCAGTGTTGTTGTTCATAAACCACTGAACTCTGAAACACAGTGAAGTGAGCCTGCAGTCCAGCCTGGTCATGTGACCTGAACACCTGAACACACCACTTTCATATGAGTGTTCATTCATGTTCATGCCCTGACCCCTTGTGGTTGTTAGGTGGCACTGCATTACATTGATGATAATATGAACAGGTGAGTGTTAAATGTTCACTGTTTCAGGTCTGAGTCTCATCACATCATCCATCATTTAATATTTACTTAAAAACCAAAAAAGAATAATATATTTTTGGTGCCACAATCAAGAAATGATTAAATAATTTAAAATGATGCCTCCTTGATTTTTGTAATTCTTCTTATCATTATTTACTTTGAATCCAGAAATCAAATTCATCTGGATGTGTCTGGTTTGTAATTCTAAACCAAAGACTAGAAACAAAATCATGTGATCAATTTTTTTCGTTTCTTATAAGGGTAAATAAGGGTGAGTAATTCTTTTGCTACTAATCCTTTCACTTCTGATTTGTCAGAGAGAGTAGCTTGGTACACAGACAAGTGAAAAAGACAAGTGAAAAAGTGAAAAAGTCAAAATAAAAGAAACTGAACCAAAAAAGCAGTGTTTTCAGTTTGAAACAGCAGATTTATAGATTTGTTGCTTTAGAAAAACATTGATTGTGATGATACCCAGACCTTCAGTAACTCATCAGCTGTGTAGCCGAGCATCTTGGTAACTTAATAAAGTGAATACTAATAGATGAATACTCAGAGTTGTGTATCAGTGTTGGTGGATGTGACTGTCTCTGACCTTTGTGTAGAGTCTGTGTGAACGCTGCCTGAATCCCTGTAGATCAGCTGTGAGCGACACATGGGAAGATGTGCTGGCTGATGAATCCAGGTGGACAGCATGTGATGGAGCAGCAGCAGCTGTGATGACCCTCTGTCATGACCCTTCATGGAGCTCACAGGTCGTCAGCATCCATGAAGGAGAAGCTGTTAGTGAAGAAAACTCCAGTCAGACCACGGTGAAGCTGCACACTGATGTTTCCACAAGCTCACCTCCTCATTTTAACAGGAATTTAATTTACTTTTAGCCATTTTATCAAACACTGTAAAGCTACAGGACATAAAATGAGCTAACAAACAGTCAAATATTAACTCTGTACCACATTAACTAGACGTGTGACATTTGCCATGAAAACAAGAGCAGAGAGTTTATTGTGATATTACGAATATCAGTATTGACTGCTAACAATCACTGTACATAAATCATGCTAACATGTTGCTACATTAAAACAGCTTGCTAATCCACCTAATCACATTTACTGCAAATAAAATAAAAATAAATCATACAATACCTTGTTCCCGTCACAGTGAGGAGCTTAATTGTGAAATAATGAAGATCTTTATCATAGAGTCAAATCTGATCGCTGTCTTTTGTCTGAAGCCCGCAAAACTCAAACCAAGCTCCAAAACAAGGAGCTACGACTACCGGAAGAAGACCTTCAAAATAAAACATCTGAAGCTCTAACATTAGAAGGACTAACAAAATAAAATATTTAATGTAGCGGTTACCGTTTAAAGTGAAGGGGAAACAATCAAGAAAGCCTGGATTTTCATCTTTAAAAAAAAACTCAACTGGAGCTTTTTTGTTGTTTTATTGTGTCATTAATGTCAGTCTCTGGTGGTGAATCTGTCCATCAGAGAGAGGGAGAGAAAGAGCACAAAGGGCGGTGGATCATGTTACTACAGATAAGATCACACCTCATGTCAAACAGGAAAGACAACTTAAATAGTTTAACTTTGACCCAGCAGTTGTGTCTCAGTTTATTTCCCCGTGTGAAGGTAAGGTGACCAGTGTGAATGTTTTCCTCGTTAACACCTGTCGTTACCTGAGTTCTCTGCTCTTCAACTTGTGGTTGTGTTGTTGTTGTGTTATTATAATGTTAGTGTAGCTGAGTCAGAGCTGTAGCTGTAAAGTCTGGACCGACAGAACCGTGTCCTCCATGTTGTGTGGATGTTGTCGGTAGAAGCGCTGGAATAAGAGCAGAAGCTGTTACTGCCGATCACTGATCAATACTGACTGTTTTCTTTATTGATGATTGATTTTCCAGTGTTGATCAATGTTCAGCTTCAGGTTCTTCACAGTAACTGAGTACATTTAGTGCAGTACAGTTGTGAGGTACTTGTACTCTCCTTGAGTATTTCCTTGTTGTGCTACTTCCTGCTTGTACTGCAGCTCATGTACCTGACAGGTGAAGCTACTGGTCACTTTCCAGCTGCAGGTTGTAGATTAAAAACACCTGATGAGCTCAGAAACACGTGGTTAAAGATGGTTATTGGACACTAATCATCAATATTGTTGTGGAGAATCTTTTAGAGCTGCAACAGTTGATCAATCAACATTTTTCAAGCAGAAATGTTCAGTTTTCAGCCTCAAAAACTGAAGATTTCCTTGTTTTCTCTGTTTGATTTGACTGTAAACTGAATATTTTTGTCTCTTTGATTGTTGCTGTGACAACACGAGACATTTGAAGACGTGGCCTCAGACTGAGAGGAACTTGAACGCATCATTTGTCTGTATTTGGTGACATTTGATGGAGCAGACGATGAATGGATGGACAGAGACAATAAGTGTCAGTGTTTTTCTCTCTGTGAGTTTCCAGTGTGAGGTAAATGAGTGAATGTTGTGATAGTGGAGCTGTGAGGTGAAATAAGTCTTGGCCCAGTTGTTGTGTGTGTAGCTTGTTTGGTCCAGTGGTTTTCTACAGGGACGCTGTCCACACAGAGACTGTGTCACATCAACTCAGTGGATCTCAGTCCTTGTGTGTGTCAGTGGATGGAAACAGTGGTCCATGGATCATGTTGCTGCTGCTGCTGGCTGCAGCTTCATGACGCCATCTAGTGGACTGATAGTAGAAGTACAGCAGCTGATGGCAGCTTCCTCTTCCTCACTGCTGTGTGACTGCATTCAACTGACACTGATATGAAGCAGAGAAGAAGAGCCAATCAGTGGAGGAGCAGCTGGAGACATGATGGACATGTGAGCTGCTGCTGTGCACATGAATGATGTGTGTTTCCTCTGCAGGTCAAGCTACAAAGTGTGTGTGAGCTGATGTGGATGTGAGCTCAGCAGCATGGATCAGTGTGAGGACAGAGAGGAGGGAGCCCCTCCCTCTAAAACCACTCAGAGCCAGACCACAGGTCAAAGGTCAGATGAGCATCTCTAACTGTCCATGACTCAGATCACTGCTCCATCATTATTCACTCAAAGCTCTGTGTGTGTTGTGTTCAAGGCCAAAGCAGCAGCACAAGACACAGTCTGCTGGACCTGGACCTGGACCTGGACCTGGACCTGGACCTGGACCTGGATCCAGCTGTGAGTCCATGAAGAGCAACTTCTCCATGGATCGTCCTATTGACTTCAATCGTTCTGTTGATGGAAGGTCAGAGTTTAAAACAGTCAGAAAGACTTTTCTCTCTAAAAGTCAGTTGTGTTTATTAAAAGATTGAAGATATTTTTCATCAGTTTTTCTCCAACATGCACATTTATCAGTTGTTGTGTTGTTGTTTCAGGATCCAGCAGCAGAGACCAGACTCTCCTGAACCCAGCTGTCTGTCTTTAAAGAGCGATGAATCAAAGGGCTTAGGTGCTGACTTTAAAGGAGGACATGGATCAGCTGATCAGATGTAAGCTGTAACTGACAGTCAGACTCAGGTTATTGTAGAAAAGAACCAGTTTGTACGACGTGTTGTTGGACCAGGACTGAAACCAAAGTGTCTCTGTCTGTTGTGAACGTCCTCAGGGGACATATAAAGTCCATCTTGTATTGTCTCTCTGTCCTGATGTTGACTTGACACTGATTCCTCCACAGAGTGGACCAGGAGAGCTCAGAGGTTCAGTCCAGTGGTCAGTCTGCCCAGCAGCATCAAACACACCTGGACTCCATATTTATGGTGAGGACATGTCCAACAGCTGCTGTTACTTCTGTTGTGTTCACCATCATCTCCATGCTGCACTTTGACACCAGTGGATTGTCAGTCTGTCCAACATGGATCTGATGTTTGGCTCCATGCTTTTAGTTTGATGCTGTCACTCATAGAGTTTCTGTTCCAGCTGCTGGAGGAGAACATGGTCACTTTTGTCAAGAACGAGCTGAAGAAGATCCACAAGGCTCTGAGTCCAGATTACCCAGAATGCTCAGGGAGTCAGAGGGAGGATGAGGAGGATGAAGAGCAGAGGAGGAGCAGCAGAGAGGCATTAGTGAAGATCACTGTGAACTTCCTGAGGAGGATGAAGCAGGAGGAGCTGGCTGAGCGTCTGCAGAGCAGTAAGAGGATTTCTCTAAAGATTCAACATGATGGACAAATGAGACGTTCACTGACATCAACACATGGAGGGAAACATGTTCATATAGTCATTATTTAGAAAAATTAAAATGTTATATTTTGTATTTGATCATTTTTCTTGTGTTTTCATTCAGAACATTTTGCTCCAGTTTGTGGACATAAACTCAAATCTTCCCTGAAGGAGAAGTTCCAGTGCGTGTTTGAGGGGATCTCTAAAGCAGGAAACCCAACCCTTCTGAACCAGATCTACACAGAGCTCTACATCACAGAGGGAGGGGCTGGAGGGGTCAATGAGGAACATGAGGTCAGACAGATTGAAACAGCGTCCAGGAAACCAGACAGACCAGAAACAACCATCAGACAAGAAGACATCTTTAAAGCCCCACCTGGAAGAGACCGACCAATCAGAGCAGTGATGACAAAGGGAGTGGCTGGCATTGGGAAAACAGTCTTAACACAGAAGTTCACTCTGGACTGGGCTGAAGACAAAACCAACCAGGACATACACTTCACATTTCCCTTCACCTTCAGAGAGCTGAATGTGCTGAAAGAGAGAAAGTTCAGCTTGGTGGAACTTGTTCATCACTTCTTCTCTGAAACCAAAGCAGCAGGAATCTGCAGGTTTGATCAGTTCCAGGTCGTCTTCATCTTTGACGGTCTGGACGAGTGTCGACTTCCTCTGGACTTCCACAACACTGAGATCCTGACTGATGTGACAGAGTCCACCTCAGTCAACGTGCTGCTGACCAACCTCATCAGGGGGAACCTGCTTCCCTCTGCTCGCCTCTGGATAACCACACGACCTGCAGCAGCCAATCAGATCCCTCCTTACTGTGTTGACATGGTGACAGAGGTCAGAGGGTTCACTGACCCACAGAAGGAGCAGTACTTCAGCAAGAGGTTCAGAGATAAGCAGCAGACCAGAAAGATCATCTCCCACATCAAGACCTCAAGAAGCCTCCACATCATGTGCCACATCCCAGTCTTCTGCTGGATCACTGCTACAGTTCTGGAGCAGCTGTTGAAGACCAGAGAGGGAGGAGAGTTGCCCATTCTGGAGGAGCTGTTGAAGACCAGAGAGGGAGGAGAGCTGCCCAAGACACTGACTGAGATGTACATCCACTTCCTGGTGGTTCATCTAAAACTGAAGAAGGTCAAGTATGATGGAGGAGCTGAGACAGATCCACACTGGAGTCCAGAGAGCAGGAAGATGATTGAGTCTCTGGGAAAACTGGCTTTTGAGCAGCTGCAGAAAGGAAACCTGATCTTCTATGAATCAGACCTGACAGAGTGTGGCATCGATATCAGAGCAGCCTCAGTGTACTCAGGAGTGTTCACACAGATCTTTAAAGAGGAGAGAGGCCTGTACCAGGACAAGGTGTTCTGCTTCGTCCATCTGAGTGTTCAGGAGTTTCTGGCTGCTCTTCATGTCCATCTGACCTTCATCAACTCTGGACTCAACCTGATGTCACAACAACAAACAACCTCCAAGAAGACTGAAACAACAGGAGTCAAATCTGCAGAGACAATCTTCTACCAGAGCGCTGTGGACGAGGCCTTACAGAGTCCAAATGGACACCTGGACTTGTTCCTCCGCTTCCTCCTGGGTCTTTCACTGAAGACCAATCAGAATCTCCTACATGGTCTGATGTCACAGACAGGAAGTGACTCATTATCCAATCAGGAAACAGTCCAGTACATCAAGAAGAAGATTGCAGAGACTCTCTCTGCAGAGAAAAGCATCAACCTGTTCCACTGTCTGAATGAACTGAATGATCGTTCTCTAGTGGAGCAGATCCAACAGTCCCTGAGATACGGACGTCTCTCCACAGATAAACTGTCTCCTGCTCAATGGTCGGCTCTGGTCTTCATCTTACTGTCATCAGAAGAAGATCTGGAGGAGTTTGACCTGAAGAAATACTCTGCTTCAGAGGAGGCTCTTCTGAGGCTGCTGCCAGTGGTCAAAGCCTCCAACAAAGCCCTGTAAGTGTAGAGATAGTTGGATTTATTCACCATTATATAAAAACTATATAAAAAAATACATTCCTTTCATCTTTAATTCTCCATGATTATCTCTCCAGACTGAGCAGCTGTAACCTCTCAGAGAGAAGCTGTGAAGCTCTGTCCTCAGTCCTCAGCTCCCAGTCCTCCAGTCTGAGACACCTGGACCTGAGTAACAACAACCTGCAGGACTCAGGACTGAAGCTGCTGTCTGCTGGACTGGAGAGTCCACACTGTAGACTGGAGACTCTGGACCTGAGTAACAACAACCTGCAGGACTCAAAAGTGAAGCTGCTGTCTGGTGGACTGGAGAGTCCACACTGTAGACTGGAGACTCTGGACCTGAGTAACAACAACCTGCAGAACTCAGGAGTGAAGCTGCTGTCTGCTGGACTGGAGAGTCCACACTGTAGACTGGAGACTCTCAGGTGAGGATCCATCCAGCTGTTTATCTGATGCCACTTGAACACAGCAGCAGGTGTTGACAGGGAGTTCCTGTGTGTTGTTGTGTGTGTTCAGTCTGTCAGGATGTCTGGTCACAGAGGAAGGCTGTGCTTCTCTGGCCTCAGCTCTGAGCTCCAACCCCTCCCATCTGAGAGAGCTGGACCTGAGATACAACCATCCAGGAGCCTCAGGAGTGGAGCTGCTGTCTGCTGGACTGGAGGATCCAGACTGGAGACTGGACTCTCTCAGGTATGGAGAGGCTGCTGCGGCCACACACACTGTCTGATAGAGGAGGAGGAGCTGGAACATTTTCTACGGCCCCGTTCACACCTGGTGTTAACATCTGTCTCAGGTGATCCATGCTCCAGCAACTCCAGCTCCTTCTCTGTGCTAAGTCTTCATCCATACACCAGCCTAAATGTGAACACAGTTATAAAACAGTGTGTGTGTGTGTGTGTGAGAGCCGTGTAATGTCCATGTGTGCATGCTAGAGATGTGCGGATAGGCAATTATTTCATCCGCAACCGCATCACAAAAGTCGTCATTCACCCGCCATCCACCCGAACCAAGGTTTTTTCAAAACCACACCCGCCCGCTGTTGTAGGCCAATATCTATCATATATGGATGAGGGGGGTCAGGCTGTATGAGTTTCACTTCTACCGCGCGCTGCTGTCCTGCAGTGCGTGCCCCCTCCCTCTCTCTCTCACAACAACACACAGCGTGGCGACATGTGAATGCTGCTGCAGCCGTGCACATCAAAGGGAGAGGATAGGCTGCACGTAGTTTTGAAATTGTTTTTGCACATGTTTTCATCCATAAAATTACCAAAACTGCGGATTTCTTGAGGACTATGACGTATTATTTAAACAGCATTTGTAGAAATTATTCTGTCCCAAGACTTTTGATCCATATTTAAATGATTGATTAGGCTATTATACTGTATAAGCGGTTTCCACTGTATGGTTATTTCCATGAACAAAGTGTTGACTGTTGTTGCCAGTGCCCTCAGATCAGGAGTGTGTTCCTCATAAAATGAATAAGGTGTTGCCATCTCTCATGCGCAGACACCAGTGGGCAATTATTGCAGTCCCTGATGAAAATTTGACACAGAGTGCTGCTCGTTTTTCGTATATGGGTAACAATATTTAACTATGTAGGCCTATATATCTTTCCTAATTGGTTCAACCGCCACCTAAATATATTTTTTCGTCATGTCACCCGCCCGACCCGCGGTTTATCCGCAGACTCCGCGGTTGTGTCCGCAATCCGCGCATCTCTAGTGCATGCTGACAGAGAAGGTGCTGCTCTGACCCCTCTCCTCCTTTCAGGGTGGAGCCTGCTGGAGTCCCATGGTTGACACCAGGTCTGAGGAAGTGTAAGTGTGTTTTTACTTTGATTCACATTCAACCATCTTCACACTGTCACATCACTGACCTCATGAGTCTTCATCAAACTGTCAATAACTGATCAATGATCAATAACTGATCACAGCTGTGTCTTGTTCTCTCCATCAGATTCCTGTCCACTCACAATCGACACAAACACAGTGAACACAAACATCAAACTGTCTGAGAACAACAGGAAGGCGACACGTGTGGAGGAGGATCAGCCATATCCTGATCATCCAGACAGATTTGACACGTGGTCTCAGCTGCTGTGTTCAACTGGTCTGACTGGTCGCTGTTACTGGGAGGTCGAGTGGAGAGGAAAGGTTGAGATATCAGTGAGTTACAGAGGAATCAGAAGGAAAGGAAACAGTTATGACTGTTGGTTTGGAATGAACGACCAGTCCTGGAGTCTGAACTGCTCTGATGGTGATTACAGTGTCTATCACAATAACAGAGAGATATATATCTCCTCCTCCTCCTCTGTCTCTAACCGAGTAGCAGTGTATGTGGACTGTCCTGCTGGCTCTCTGTCCTTCTACAGAGTCTCCTCTGACTCACTGATCCACCTCTACACCTTCAACACCACCTTCACTCAATCTCTGTATCCTGGGTTTGGACTCTGGTCCAGGATTGGTTCCTCAGTGAGTCTGTGTTGAGTGAAGCAGAGTCTCCTCCTGTCACAGAAACCTTCTCACTGTCGAACAGACAGTTCAGCCTCTACAGGGAGGACCAGCTGAGGTTGTCGGTGAGGTGCACCCCCAAAAACTTGATGCTACTCACCACTTCCACAGCTGAATCGTTGATGAGGAGAGGTGTGTGACTGGGTCTGGATCTCCTGAAGTCCACATTTATTTCTTTTGTTTTGTCAACATTCAGGACCAGGTTGTTCATCTTACACCAGTCCACCAGATGTTGCACCTCCTTCCTGTAAGCCAGTCCACTGTTACCCTGAATGAGACCCACAACTGTTGTATCGTCCGCGTACTTCAGGATGTGGTTGCTGTTGTACTTTGGACGGCAGTCGTGGGTCATCAGGGTGAACAGCAACGGGCTCAAAACGCAGCCCTGGGGGGAGCCGGTGTTCAGAGAGATGACGCTGGAGGTGTTGTTGCCCACACGCACAGACTGGGTTCTGTTGGTTAGGAAATCCAGCAGCCAGTTACGCAGTGGGGTGTTGAGACCCAGGTGCTCCAGTTTGCAAGTTGGGATTTTCTTTTTGTTGATGACGGATGGATGATGCCAGTGGTTCTCAACTGGTGGGTCGGGACCCAAAAGTGGGTCACAGACCCATTTCTGGATGGGTCGCAGACCACTGGTCAAAAAAGTAAATAATATTTAATGCACATCTGATGTTGGACATGTCTTTTATTTTGAAAAATAACTTATATTGAGAGGCAGGCGTCACATGAACACATGCAGTTGTAATGGTCCTCCTCAGTTTCTTATTATTTGCTCTGAATGCAAAGATACCAGTTTCTTATTTATGTGGCCTGACTGCAGTGAATCTTGTTTTGTTTTGTTTTGTGGGAGTTTCTTTTATTTTGTGCAATTTGATATTTATTCACTTTTAATAAATTTATTTAGAAAGCTCAACTCAAGGACACTTTACAGAAGTTAAGGCAATAAACAACACCAAAACACAGAATAAACAACAATAAAACATCAGTAAGAATGAATAATAGGGGAACAAATAAATAAAACCGTGCAAAATAGAGGGGAATGTTAGAGTGAGGGATGGTGGAGTGGATAAGCAATTTTAAACAGGTGGGTTTTGAGTTTTGTTTTGAAGAGGAGGAGAGAGTCTGTGTTACGGATGTGAGGTGGTAAAGAATTCCAGAGTTGGGGAGCAGAGCGACTGGAAGCTCTGCTCCCCGTGGTGCTGAGGTGAGCGGGGGGCACAGTGAGGTGGAGAGAGGAGGAGGATCTGAGGGAGCGTGTTGGAGTGGCTACGTGGAGAAGGTCAGACAAATATGAAGGGGCGAGGTTGTGGATACTAGCTTTGAAAGTATACATAAGGATTTTGAATTGGATTCATAGTGTGACCGGGAGCCAGTGAAGTTGCTGTAGGATGGGGGTGATATGGTGGGAAGAAGGGGTTTTGTTTGTTTTGTTTGTTTTTTCACTGTTTAATTTCAGGAAGTTAGAAGTGAACCAGGATTTAATTTCAGATAGGCAGGTGATGAGGGAAGAGGGTGGGAGTGTGGAGTTTGATTTACTGGAGAGGTAGAGGTGGATGTCATCTGCATAGAACTGGTAATGAATGTTGTATTTACGGAAGATGGTGCCAAGGGGAAGGAGATAGGTGATGAAGAGAAGGGGCCCCAGGACAGAGCCCTGGGGAACACCTGAAGTGACTGGGGAGGGGTCAGACTTGAAGGATTTGAGATGGATGAACTGAGTGCAGCCTGAGAGATAGGAGTGGAACCAGTGAAGGGGGGTGTTAGTGATGCCGATGGAGGAGAGTCTATGGAGGAGAACGGGGTGGGAGATGGTGTCAAAGGCTGCACTTAGGTCGAGGAGGATGAGGATGGAAAGTGAACCCGAATCAGCTGCAGTGAGAAGATCGTTGGTGATTTTTATGAGTGCCGTTTCAGTGCTGTGGTGGGGGCAGAAACCAGATTGGAAAGGGTCATAGAGGGAGTTTTGTGGTGTGTAATTGGGTGGCGACTATTTTTTCAAAGATTTTGGATATGAAAGGCAAGTTGGAGATGGGGTGGAGATTATTGTAATTGTTGGGGTCTAAGGCAGGTTTTTTCAGGATAGGGGTGATAGCTGCAGTTTTGAGGGATGAGGGAACAGTTCCAGTGGTGAGTGAAGAGTGAATGATGGCAGATATGAGGGGAAGCACAGAGGGGAGACATGATTTGACCAGGGTGGTGGGAAGAGGGTCAAGTTGACAGGTAGAGGGTTTGGATTTCCGGATGAGGTCATAGATTTGAAAGTCATTTGGAAGTTGATGGTTAGAGAAGTGCTGACAGTGTGGCAGAGGAGTTGGTGAGAGGAGAGGAGGTGCAGGTGGGGGAGAAGGGAGTGATTCTGAGTCTAAGTGTTGGTGAATGTTGGAGATTTTGTCATTGAAAAACTGCATTAGGATGATACAGGTGTCAGTTGAATACAGGTGGGGGGGGTAAGGAGTCAGGTGGCTGGAGAGTTCTATTGAGCAGTGTTGTTGTTCATAAACCACTGAACTCTGAAACACAGTGAAGTGAGCCTGCAGTCCAGCCTGGTCATGTGACCTGAACACCTGAACACACCACTTTCATACGAGTGTTCATTCATGTTCATGCCCTGACCCCTTGTGGTTGTTAGGTGGCACTGCATTACATTGATGATAATATGAACAGGTGAGTGTTAAATGTTCACTGTTTCAGGTCTGAGTCTCGTCACATCATCCATCATTTATTATCGTTTACTTATTACTTTAAAACCAAAAGAGAAGAGGATATTTTTGGTGCCACAATCAAGAAATGATTAAATAATCTAAAATGATGCCTCTTTGATTTTTGTAATTCTTCTCATCATTATTTCCTTTGAATCCAGAAATCTAATTAATCTGGATGTATCTGATTTGTAATTCTAAACCAAAGACTGGAAACAAAATCATGTGATCAATTGTTTTTTTTGTTTCTTAAGTAAATGAGAGTAACTCATCTTTTAAAAATCCAGTTTTGAGTATTGTTTAGCTACTTAATCCTTTAATTTCTCATTTGTCAGAGAGAGTAGCTCGGTACACAGACAAGTGTGAAAAAGTCAAAATAAAAGAAACTGGACCAAAAAGCAGCGTTTTCAGTTTGAAATAGCAGATTTATAGATTCTTTACTTTAGAAAAAGATTGATTATGTGATGATAGCCAGACCTTCAGTAACTCATCAGCATCTTGGTAACTTAATAAAGTGAATACTAATAGATGAATACTCAGAGTTGTGTATCAGTGTTGGTGGATGTGACTGTCTCTGACCTTTGTGTAGAGTCTGTGTGAACGCTGCCTGAATCCCTGTAGATCAGCTGTGAGCGACACATGGGAAGATATGCTGGCTGATGAATCCAGGTGGACAGCATGTGATGGAGCAGCAGCAGCTGTGATGACCCTCTGTCATGACCCTTCATGGAGCTCACAGGTCGTCAGCATCCATGAAGGAGAAGCTGTTAGTGAAGAAAACTCCAGTCAGACCACGGTGAAGCTGCACACTGATGTTTCCACAAGCTCACCTCCTCATTTTAACAGGAATTTAATTTACTTTTAGCCATTTTATCAAACACTGTAAAAGCTACAGGACATAAAATGAATAAAATGAGCAAACAAACAGTCAAATATTAACTGTCTCAAATTGCTGTATCAAGACATGCAACATTTGCCATGAAAACAAGAGCAGAGAGTTTATTGTGATATTACGAATATCAGTATTGACTGCTAACAATCTGTACGTCAATCATGCTAACATGTTGCTGCATTAAAACAGCTTGCTAATCGACCTAATCACATTTACTGCAAATAAAATAAAACTAAATCATACAACACCTTGTTCCCGTCACAGTGAGGAGCTTAATTGACCCTTCGCGGACTCCACCCTAAAACCGCTATTGACCAATCATACGTTAGCAACCGTCACCTGACCCGTAACCATAGGCCTGGCAAGCTTCATTACATTTCCTGGGACGAAAAACAAAACGTTTGTAGAGAAGGATATTGTTATTGTTGCTGCTACTGCTGCTACAGCGGCGGCGGCAGTGAGATGTTCAGATACGATCGGACTTTTTTTTCAACTTGAACAAGTGTAAATATGGGGATAACCATACGTTCACCTCCGACATGGCAGCTGTACCAAAGCCGTACTTTTGGGGCTTTTACCTGGGCTTTCAGGCGAGGGATCCTCCAGGCAGGGGCTGCTTTCACTGACTGATACAGTGGTGGGAGAAAAAAAAAACTGCAGCGGAAGCCGTAGCTATGTGGTTCACAATCGCCCAAAAACTTGCAGTTTGACAACCAGTGAGATGACTCGGAGTGAAAGCTTGCCCGGCATGGCAACAGTAACCAAGGGGGGCGGGGCTTACGCGAAGGGTCAATTGTGAAATAATGAAGATCTTTATCATAGGGTCAAATCTGATCGTTGTCCTTTGTCTGAAGCCCGCGAAACTCAAACCAAGCTCCAAAACAAGGAGCTACGACTACCGGAAGACCTTCAAAATAAAATGTCTGCAGTTCTAACGTTAGAAGGACTAACAAAATAAAATATTTAATGTAGCGGTTACCGTTTAAAGTGAAGGGGAAACAGTCAAGAAAGCCTGGATTTTCTTTCTTTCTTTTTTAAACTCAACTGGAGCTTTTTTGTTGTTGTTTTATTGTGTCATTACTGTCAGTCTCCGGTGGTGAATCTGTCTGTCAGAGAGAGGGAGAGAAAGACTGCTGGAGCATGTTACTACAGGTAAGACCACGCCCTCATGTCAAACAGATGAGACAACTTAAATAGTTTAACTTTGACCCAGCGGTTGTGTCTCAGTTTATTTCTCCGTGTGAAGGTAAGGTGACCAGTGTGAATGTTTTCCTCGTTAACACCTGTCGTTACCTGAGTTCTCTGCTCTTCAACTTGTGGTTGTGTTGTTGTTGTGTTATTATAATGTTAGTGTAGCTGAGTCAGAGCTGTAGCTGTAAAGTCTGGACCGACAGAACCGTGTCCTCCATGTTGTGTGGATGTTGTGGGTAGAAGCGCTGGAATAAGAGCAGAAGCTGTTACTGACGATCACTGATCAATACTGACTGTTTTCTTTATTGATGATTGATTTTCCAGTGTTGATCAATGTTCAGCTTCAGGTTCTTCACAGTAACTGAGTACATTTAGTGCAGTACAGTTGTGAAGTACTTGTACTCTCCTTGAGTATTTCCTTGTTGTGCTACTTCCTGCTTGTACTGCAGCTCATGTACCTGACAGGTGAAGCTACTGGTCACTTTCCAGCTGCAGGTTGTAGATTAAAAACACCTGATGAACTCAGAAACACGTGGTTAAAGATGGTTATTGGACACTAATCATCAATATTGTTGTGGAGAATCTTTTAGAGCTGCAACAGTTGATCAATCAACATTTTTCAAGCAGAAATGTTCCGTTTTCAGCCTCAAAAACTGAAGATTTCCTTGTTTTCTCTGTTTGATTTGACTGTAAACTGAATATTTTAGTCTCTTTGATTGTTGCTGTGACAACACGAGACATTTGAAGACGTGGCCTCAGACTGAGAGGAACTTGAACGCATCATTTGTCTGTATTTGGTGACATTTGATGGAGCAGACGATGAATGGATGGACAGAGACAATAAGTGTCAGTGTTTTTCTCTCTGTGAGTTTCCAGTGTGAGGTAAATGAGTGAATGTTGTGATAGTGGAGCTGTGAGGTGAAATAAGTCTTGGCCCAGTTGTTGTGTGTGTAGCTTGTTTGGTCCAGTGGTTTTCTACAGGGACGCTGTCCACACAGAGACTGTGTCACATCAACTCAGTGGATCTCAGTCCTTGTGTGTGTCAGTGGATGGAAACAGTGGTCCATGGATCATGTTGCTGCTGCTGCTGGCTGCAGCTTCATGACGCCATCTAGTGGACTGATAGTAGAAGTACAGCAGCTGATGGCAGCTTCCTCTTCCTCACTGCTGTGTGACTGCATTCAACTGACACTGATATGAAGCAGAGAAGAAGAGCCAATCAGTGGAGGAGCAGCTGGAGACATGATGGACATGTGAGCTGCTGCTGTGCACATGAATGATGTGTGTTTCCTCTGCAGGTCAAGCTACAAAGTGTGTGTGAGCTGATGTGGATGTGAGCTCAGCAGCATGGATCAGTGTGAGGACAGAGAGGAGGGAGCCCCTCCCTCTAAAACCACTCAGAGCCAGACCACAGGTCAAAGGTCAGAGTTTAAAACAGTCAGAAAGACTTTTCTCTCTAAAAGTCAGTTGTGTTTATTAAAAGATTGAAGATATTTTTCATCAGTTTTTCTCCAACGTGCACATTTATCAGTTGTGTTGTTGTTTCAGGATCCAGCAGCAGAGACCAGACTCTCCTGAACCCAGCTGTCTGTCTTTAAAGAGCGACGACTCAAAGGACTTTCACATTAACTTTAAAGGAGGACATGGATCAGCTGATCAGATGTAAGCTGTAACTGACAGTCAGACTCAGGTTATTGTAGAAAAGAACCAGTTTGTACGACGTGTTGTTGGACCAGGTCTGAAACCAAAGTGTCTCTGTCTGTTGTGAAGGTCCTCAGGGGACATATAAAGTCCATCTTGTATTATCTCTCTGTCCTGATGTTGACTTGACACTGATTCCTCCACAGAGTGGACCAGGAGAGCTCAGAGGTTCAGTCCAGTGGTCAGTCTGCCCAGCAGCATCAAACACACCTGGACTCCATATTTATGGTGAGGACATGTCCAACAGCTGCTGTTACATCTGTTGTGTTCACCATCATCTCCATGCTGCACTTTGACACCAGTGGATTGTCAGTCTGTCCAACATGGATCTGATGTTTGGCTCCATGCTTTTAGTTTGATGCTGTCACTCATAGAGTTTCTGTTCCAGCTGCTGGAGGAGAACATGCTCACTTTTGTCAAGAACGAGCTGAAGAACATCCACAAGGCTCTGAGTCCAGATTACCCAGAATGCTCAGGGAGTCAGAGGGAGGATGAGGAGGATGAAGAGCAGAGGAGGAGCAGCAGAGAGGCATTAGTGAAGATCACAGTGAACTTCCTGAGGAGGATGAAGCAGGAGGAGCTGGCTGAGTGTCTGCAGAGCAGTAAGAGGATTTCTCTAAAGATTCAACATGATGGACAAATGAGACGTTCACTGACATCAACACATGGAGTCAAGGGCGTCAGTTTACTTTGAAAAGTGGTGGAGACCATAAGCACACCAACGCACACCCCCACTGCTGCACCGTATCACCGCAGCTGACAACATCTCCCAGGGCACCATAGGCTACCGTTCTCAAGTAAAAGCTGAGTCTCAACCAGACTCTGGTTGAGACCAGGTCTCAAAAAAATACAGCTGCTGGTTGCGGCAAGATGCATTCTGGGAAACTGATCATACCCTCGGTTTGTAGTGTGCCCCTGAGAAATCTCAGTTTCAAGGGCCAGATACTTTAGCCGTACCACTTCCCCCTAACCCTCTACACGTGAACACGCAAAACGAAGGGTTAGGGCCAAGGGCTAGGGCTATTAAAATATTATATTTTCTTTTTGAATCTTACTTTGTTTTTGTTTATTCAGGAACTCCTGGTCAAGTTGGTGGACGTAAACTCAAATCTGCCCTGAAGAAGAAGTTCCAGTGTGTGTTTGAGGGGATCTCTAAAGCAGGAAACCCAACCCTTCTGAACCAGATCTACACAGAGCTCTACATCACAGAGGGAGGGGCTGGAGGGGTCAATGATGAACATGAGGTCAGACAGATTGAAACAGCGTCCAGGAAACCAGACAGACCAGAAACAACCATCAGACAAGAAGACATCTTTAAAGACCCACCTGGAAGAGACCGACCAATCAGAGCAGTGATGACAAAGGGAGTGGCTGGCATTGGGAAAACAGTCTTAACACAGAAGTTCACTCTGGACTGGGCTGAAGACAAAACCAACCAGGACATACACTTCACATTTCCCTTCACCTTCAGAGAGCTGAATGTGCTGAAAGAGAAAAAGTTCAGCTTGGTGGAACTTGTTCATCACTTCTTCTCTGAAACCAAAGCAGCAGGAATCTGCAGGTTTGATCAGTTCCAGGTCGTCTTCATCTTTGACGGTCTGGACGAGTGTCGACTTCCTCTGGACTTCCACAACACTGAGATCCTGACTGATGTGACAGAGTCCACCTCAGTCAACGTGCTGCTGACCAACCTCATCAGGGGGAACCTGCTTCCCTCTGCTCGCCTCTGGATAACCACACGACCTGCAGCAGCCAATCAGATCCCTCCTCAGTGTGTTGACATGGTGACAGAGGTCAGAGGGTTCACTGACCCACAGAAGGAGGAGTACTTCAGGAAGAGGTTCAGAGATGAGCAGCAGGCCAGAGAGATCATCTCCCACATCAAGACCTCACGAAGCCTCCACATCATGTGCCACATCCCAGTCTTCTGCTGGATCACTGCTACAGTTCTGGAGGAGCTGTTGAAGACCAGAGAGGGAGGAGAGCTGCCCAAGACCCTGACTGAGATGTACATCCACTTCCTGGTGGTTCATCTAAAACTGAAGAAGGTCAAGTATGATGGTGGAGCTGAGACAGATCCACACTGGAGTCCAGAGAGCAGGAAGATGTTTGAGTCTCTGGGAAAACTGTCTTTTGAGCAGCTGCAGAAAGGAAACCTGATCTTCTATGAATCAGACCTGACAGAGTGTGGCATCGATCTCAGAGCAGCCTCAGTGTACTCAGGAGTGTTCACACAGATCTTTAAAGAGGAGAGAGGCCTGTACCAGGACAAGGTGTTCTGCTTCGTTCATCTGAGTGTTCAGGAGTTTCTGGCTGCTCTTCATGTCCATCTGACCTTCATCAACTCTGGACTCAACCTGATGTCACAACAACAAACAACCTCCAAGAAGAAGAAGAAGAAGAAGTCTGAAACAACAGGAGTCGAATCTGCAGAGACAAACTTCTACCAGAGCGCTGTGGACGAGGCCTTACAGAGTCCAAATGGACACCTGGACTTGTTCCTCCGCTTCCTCCTGGGTCTTTCACTGGAGACCAGTCAGAATCTCCTACGAGGTCTGATGTCACAGACAGGAAGTGACTCACAGTCCAATCAGGAGACAGTCCAGTACATCAAGAAGAAGATTGCAGAGACTCCCTCTGCAGAGAAAAGCATCAACCTGTTCCACTGTCTGAATGAACTGAATGATCGTTCTCTAGTGGTGGAGATCCAACAGTCCCTGAGATCAGGACGTCTCTCCACAGATGAACTGTCTCCTGGTCAATGGTCGGCTCTGGTCTTCATCTTACTGTCATCAGAAGAAGATCTGGACGTGTTTGACCTGAAGAAATACTCTGCTTCAGAGGAGGCTCTTCTGAGGCTGCTGCCAGTGGTCAAAGCCTCCAACAAAGCTCTGTAAGTGTAGAGAGAGTTGGGTTTATTTATCATTACATAAAAACACTTCTGTCTTTTCAACAGGTCAGATAATAAACTCCTTTATTCTTTTATTCCTCATGATCATCTCTTCAGACTGAGCAGCTGTAACCTCTCAGAGAGAAGCTGTGAAGCTCTGTCCTCAGTCCTCAGCTCCCAGTCCTCTAGTCTGAGACACCTGGACCTGAGTAACAACAACCTGCAGGACTCAGGAGTGAAGCTGCTGTCTGCTGGACTGGAGAGTCCACACTGTAGACTGGAGACTCTCAGGTGAGGATCCATCCAGCTGTTTATCTGATGCCACTTGAACACAGCAGCAGGTGTTGACAGAGGGTTCCTGTGTGTTGTTGTGTGTGTTCAGTCTGTCAGGATGTCTGGTCACAGAGGAAGGCTGTGCTTCTCTGGCCTCAGCTCTGAGCTCCAACCCCTCCCATCTGAGAGAGCTGGACCTGAGCTACAACCATCCAGGAGCATCAGGAGTGAAGCTGCTGTCTGCTGGACTGGAGGATCCAGACTGGAGACTGGACTCTCTCAGGTATGGAGAGGCTGCTGCAGCCACACACACTGTCTGATAGAGGAGGAGGAGCTGGAACATCTTCTATGGCCCCGTTCACACCTGGTCACACCTGGGGCCAAATGTATAAACCATGCGTACACATGAAATCTGTGCACACGCCACTTTCCACGTACTTTTCCAAATGTATAAAAAACTATGGGCGGTGAGAATGTGCGTACTGGTACACATGCTTCAGACTATGCGTAGCCTCCCATCTTTCAGATTATTATGGTGTTGCGAGTTGGCAAAAAGGATAAATGTGTGAATTTGAGAGATGTTTCATTTAGATATTTTTTTCGTTACATTGTGTTAATAATCGACGAGGTGCAGCAGCTGTCCAAATACGTCTTCATGTGATGCAGCGACAGTAAGCGTGGTGAACAATGTTATATAATAAGTGTAATGAAACAAGAGGAAATGAAAAAGAAAAATAGTTCATTTTTTATGATGATTCCCGCAGTATCACTTTAAGTTTCCTCACTTCCATGAATACAGTTAATGATTGTAGTGTACTTATTAATACTACAATCACTTATTCATGAGGAGACATCTTTTGCATTATTCAGACTCCGTAGGAAACATTTTGAATCGGGTGATAAAGCGGGAAAAATGCTGGCACTAAGGTTAAAACAATTGGAAAATCAACAATCAATACCTTTTATTTGTGATGATTCAGGATCAACTATATTTGAGCAAACTCAAATTAATAAAGCCTTCAGAGAATATTATGTTAAACTTTACCAGTCAGAGGGCTTTATTGAAGAGAAGGATATAAACGTGTTTTTCAAAGACATCTCCCTACCAAGTCTAAAAGAGGAAGAGAGAGATAGTCTGGAATCATCGGTTAGTGAGAGTGAGATTATTTCTGCCTTAAGAAAAATTCCAACGGGGAAGTCACCAGGCAATGATGGTTATACCAGTGAATTTTATAAATGCTTTCAACAAGATTTAACTCCCCTTCTCAAATTGTTATTTAATGATATGATAGCTAATAACTCTATGCCACATAGTATGTCCCAAGCTATAATTTCTTTATTGCCTAAGCCAGGAAAGGACCACTCACAAATGAGCAGCTTCCGTCCTATAAGTTTATTAAATAATGATTATAAGTTGTTTGCCAAAATCCTTGCAATGCGTTTGGAGTCTGTAATACCTTCATTGATACATCTGGACCAAGCAGGATTCATTAAAGGTCGCCTTTCCTCTGATAACATGAGGAGGCTTTTCCATGTGATGTCAGAGGCAAGTTCTTTGCAGCATCCAGCGATGGCTATATCGCTGGATGCTGAAAAAGCCTTTGATAGGATAGAATGGCGTTATTTGTTCTGTGTGCTCACTAAATATGGTTTTGGGCCAACCATTATTCAATGGGTTAGGGCTCTTTATAATAATCCAGTTGCATCAATTAAAACCAATGGTATGATATCAGAACCTTTTCATCTTATGAAATCTACCCGGCAGGGCTGCCCTGTTTCACCATCTCTGTTTTTACTTGCCCTTGAACCTTTGGCATGTGCTATACGGTCAGAACCAAAAATTTCTGGTGTACATATTGGGGGATACGATTTTAAGGTTAATTTGTTTGCGGATGATTTATTATTAACATTAACACAACCATCCCAGTCTGTACCTCAGGTGATGAAGTTGATTGATGCATTTGGGGCCTTATCAGGATATAAGGTAAATTATACAAAAAGTGAAGCTATCCCCTTAAACCACCGGACCTACTCGTCACATCTTGGCTCTGCCCCATTCCAGTGGAGAATTCATGGCATGAGATATCGTGGAATTAACATCCAGTCCCCCATAGAAAAGATTTTTGATTTAAATGGACCACAACTTTTGAAGGCAATTAGGGAGGATATAAAGAGATGGACAGTTCTGCCCATATCCTTATGGGGCAGAGTAGAAGTTATTAAAATGAATATCCTACCTAGACTGTCATTTCTAATATCTGCTATTCCATTAAAATTTCCTCCACACTGGTTTAAAGAAATTAATAAATTACTTACTAGTTTCTTGTGGAAGGATAAGCCACCAAGAATTAGTCATAAAAAAATGTCGAGACCTCGGACAAGTGGGGGACTGGGTGTCCCAGATGTTTATACATACTACTTGGCCTATAATGCTAGATTTCCCCTGTCATGGGCATATAGGAACAAGAATGAAACGGGCAGTTGGAAGTGGACTGAAGAGAAGGTCCTGGCTGAATATAGCAAATCTGTGTCATTAGCAGCCTTATTTTTTCACCCTAAAATTAATTTTAAATTGGATAACCCTATAATAAAATTCTCGTGTGAGGTAATTAAATCTTTACATAAATGTTTACTTTTGTCTGGGTCCTCTCTACCATCATGCCCTTTATGGAATAACCCGCTTTTTACAGCAGGGGGCAGAACATTGTCCAACAATGTTTGGAAATCTAAGGGTATTAATGAACTGGGTCAGATTATCAAGGATGGGGCCATGATATCCTTTAATGAATTAAAAACTGTATTTGGTGTTAATGACACGGAATTTCTATCTTATGTACAACTGAAATCTGTACTAAGGGCACATATATTAAAAAATGTTAATTTTGGTTGCAACTGTGATTTAGATAATAAGTTTAAGAAAATTGCCACAGGGAAGAGAGTGGTTTCAGCTTTGTATAACTTGATGTCCCTGGCCTCTTCTGACAGCCTATGCCACATAAAACATCAATGGGAGAAGGACTTAGGTGTCACAATGACAAATACTCAGTGGAAATCCATTTTGAGAAATACAACTGCATCCTCTAAATGTGTGAGATATAAAATCATTCAATTTAAAGTGTTGCACAGATCTTATATTACACCACACACACTGAACAAAATGGACCCCTCCCTTTCCCACTTGTGTTGGCATGGCTGCGGAGAGGCAGGGACATTAATCCATTTACTGTGGTATTGCCCCCTAGTGAAGAATTTTTGGAAAAATGTTATTGCAGAACTGAGGACCATTCTTGACCTACAGATACCTGAATGCCCTCTAAGTTGTTTGCTGGGGAAAAGAATCGACAACGTACCAACTTTGAAACAGCGAATCGTTACACTCGCCTTCTTGTCAGTGAAACGAATAGTACTGATAAACTGGAAACATAGAAAATCAAACTGTTTCAATATGGACGCTTGGCTGAAGGACTTTTTGGACCTGCTGGCAATGGAACGGGCAACCGCTGCCTTACTGGAACATGGTTGCGGAGATGATGGACTTTGGTTATTGATCAGAGATTATATGGAAAATGTATAAAACTGCAACCCCCCCCCCCCCCCCCTTCCCCAGGTGTGTTTTGTTTGGGTTTTAGTTTTGTTTTTTGTTACTGTTTACCTGTTTTTTTTCTTTTTTTTTTTTGACCTGTCTACATTGTGGTGTTTGTCTATGTGTATGTGCGTGTTGTGATGTTAAATGTTATCAAAAATGCATTAAAATTTAAATTTGAAAAAAAAAAAAATGAATACAGTTAATAATAATATCATTGTGTGATGGGACACAGTCAATAAGGACATGTGTGTGCGTCCGGCTGTGCGCACTGGCACCGAAGGTACCAGGGTCTTAAAGCAGATATCAGTGGAATGTTTTTGTTAATGTAAGTCCTAAATAGTCCTATTTTCCGTCAGCAATCACTTACATGGAGTGTTTCAGCCGAAACACGAGTCTCTCCGTCACTCTGCTCTGCTGCAACCCGAGGAGAAAATTTTCCTTGTGGGATACAAGTGTTATCCAATGAGGAGAGAGAACGGCATGAAGGGCTGTGTGTGCAGCCAAGGGGTGCGTGTGAATGTGGTGACGTAGCACGAGGACCAATAGATGCATGACGAGGGCGGGGGCTGCTAACTCATGGTGTGTTCAAGGAAACTCGTACTTTGTGTTTTTCCTTCCTGTGAAGTCATACCAGTTCGATCTGGTACGAGTTCACGGGTCAGAAGTTACGAGTGGCCGTTATAGTGACTTTCACAGACAACAGGACGGTAAAAACTCGAGTTACGGGTTACCTGGAACGCTACAAAGTCGTAGTCGTGACTTGAAGCTGTAACTTACGGTTTCAAAAGCCTGCCTTGAACGCAGCATTAGCCAAAACGGCCGAACCGCTGATGTAGGAGCTGTGTGGGGGTGTGTGTGTGTGGGCACCGTATTGGCGCATGGATGGGGGTGTGTCACTGTGGGTGTGTCATCCGTGGTTATTTGATTGTGCTCACCTGGTCTCATCAGCTGGCGTTTGAACATGGCGTGGGGTGAGCCACGGGGGTGAAATTTTCTGTTGACCGCTACACTATCACCTACATCGTGCTTCCCTTTCACATTATTGACCTTGCACGGACATTTGTAAGCATTTGGAGCTTCTGTGTGTTGCCGTGAGATGGAAATAAAAGCGCTTTGAGAGCAAGAAAAGAGCGAAGTGTGCGCGTCTACAATTTCTCCCGTGTTCAGCCCACCGCGGCTGATTGTTTTTTAGTGATCTCAGTTTAGCCGCAACATTTGTCAACAGAAAAGTTACCGAAGTGTTGATCCGCGGAAAGTTTCGTTGACGCCGGATTCCTGGGATCATCTCGGAACGCTTCAAACAAGGAAGCTGGAGCGCGCGGTTACGCACCAGTTCATTCATCGCCATAGTAGGTTTCATTCATTCATTCATTGCCAGCCCTCAGGGTTCATTCATCACAGCTGGAGCGGAGGTATGGTCGCATACACACACATACACATAACAGGCCATATTTGCGAATTGAATATTTCCCCTGGTAGGCTTTAGCAGTATAATCACATAAGGTGGTTGTACTGTTTTTTGTTTTTTCAGCCGTTTGTTATTTTTGTGTCATCAAGCGGGTGGAGCCATTGGCTCGGGAGTGCCGCCGTAGTTCTCGTTCCAAGACAGTTTTGTCTGGCTCAAGACTAACGGTATCTAGGTACATAATTACCCACCGCTAGTATGCACAGAAGACTAGGGTGAGTTTAGATAGTTTTCTATAGGCAGTTCAGTGGGGAATACGTGACGCAATTTGCCTGTTGATGATCGTTATCTCACAAGTGTATGCAATGCTTCCTGTGACGCATTTATGCCATTAAAGCGCTGTGTGTGATTAATGTTTGGGCTGTGCATGGATGTTTTGATAATTCACAAGTGAATATGGATTTAAGTGGATCTACTCCATGTCCTGATGGTGATGTGGGAATTGAAAAACGAACAAGAAAACTCTCTGTGAAAGCATTGGAAAATCAAATACAAACGTTTCAAACTGATCGTCAAGCTAAGGTTAATAAAATTAAAGCTGCTATAAAGACAATTAAAGAATTAATGCAAAATGAAGATAATGCTCCAAGTGTTCAGTCTCATCTTGTAAACTTATCTGTGTTGCTTGAGGATGCAAGCCAACTTCACGAAGCTGTAATTCAGCTGCTTCCTCAAGAGGAGCAAGACAAACAAAACATCTGGTTTTCAAGTATACTTAAGCATAACAGCACCTTTATAGATAATGTAAAAGGCTGGCTTTCTGATGCAAGTAGAGAATCCCATCAAAATGTGGCACAAATGAGCACAGATGATGTTGTCACCTTGCATCAGTTACATCCACTTTGCGTTGAACCATTTGACATAGGAGCTAATGGAAATGAGTCATCTAAACACTTTGAGAATGTTGTGGGAATTGCAGCGACAGATGATGTTGAACCGAGGGACAGCATTTCCAATGTTGCAAGTAGAACCTCAAAGAAAAGAAGTTTAGCAGGAAGTAAGTCCTGTGTTTCAACCACCTCGTCAGCACGAATTAAAGCTGAGGCAGACATGGCGGCCCTTCTTGCTCGCCAAAGCCTCTTAAAGGACAAACATGCTTTAGAAGAACAAGAAGAGCTGCTCAGGAAAAAGAAAGAGCAGCTTGATTTGGATATGGAAATAGCTGCATCAATAGCTAAAGTGAAAGTGTTAAAGGCCTCGGAAGGCTCCAGAGTTTCCAGTGTTAAATCGGAACGAAACGGAATGAACTCATATTTGGAGAGAGAACAAAGGAGAGCTCCTACATTGAATGTTGATGCTGAGATATTTGTGCCTGTGGTAGCTACACAGCCATCTCAGTATATTCCAACAGGTGACCGGTCACGTTCACATTTGTTGGATGTGAGACCTAAGGAGAAAGTGATTGAGCTGCAGTCACAAGTCACATGGTCAAATGGTTTGGAGCCAAAGGTGCAACAAGGTAAAATACAAAGCACACAATCACGTCATCAGTTTCAGTTGAGCTCAGAAAATCCTGCACCTGTGACGCAGAATACCATGGATCATAATCGCTTGTTAACAGTCTTGGAAAAACAGAATGAAATTACATCATTGTTGGTTGAGCAGCAGTCTCTCTTTTTTCTTCCAAAACGTGACATTCAGATTTTTGATGGTGATCCTTTACAATTTCAAACCTTTATTAGGGCATTTGAACATAGCATTGAAGACAAGACGCACAGTGCTAAAGATTGTTTATACTTCCTCGAGCAGTATACCAGAGGCCAGCCCAGGGACCTGGTCAGAAGCTGTCAACATATGTCCCATGATCAAGGATATGCCAAAGCCAAATCTTTGTTGCAAGAACATTTTGGTAATTCTTTAAAAATCGCTTCTGCCTACATGGATAAGGTTCTCACGTGGCCCGTTTTGAAACCTGAGGATGTGAAAGCACTGCAGGCATACAGTTTTTTGTTGCGAGGATGCTGTAATGCCATGGGAGAGGTAGGTGCCATGCATGAGTTGGATGTCACGGCTAATATGCAAACAGTTGTTAAAAAATTACCTTATAAACTCCGGGATAGATGGAGAAACGTCGCCTGTGAGTTACAGGACAAATTCCATCGAAGAGTAACCTTTTGTGACATTGTTGAATTCATTGAAAAACAAGTAAAGATTGCAAGCGACCCGTTGTTTGGAGATATTCAGGATTCTCAAACAGCAGTAAGAAAGGATGTGAGGAATTTTAAATCTCAGTCTTATTCTAAGGCAAGAGAAAGTAGCTTCGCTACCACCGTCGCTACGTTGGACCGAAGGGTTGAGGCCAGTACCAAGAGGGAAAAGGCCTGCTTGTTTTGTGGAGCTGGACATGCCCTGGATTTGTGTCGTCTATTGGAAAGGAAGTCATACAGTGAAAAAATGACTTTTTTGAAACAGAATGGGGTGTGTTTTGGCTGTCTGTGCATTGGGCACAGGAGTAAAGACTGTCGCAAGCGTCTTTCTTGTAAAGTGTGCAATCTGAAACATCCTACCATGTTGCATGTACATTCTAAAGAAAAGGAAGCCGTTTCAGAGCAGACTATTGTCGGGTCAGAGACAGCCGATGGAAGGGCTTTGATCTCTGTACAATCCAGCGGGCTTACTGGGGCCGGTGATCGTGATTGTACACTCTCCATACTTCCTGTTCAAGTGAAGTCGAAGAAGGGAGATGAGATATTGATCACTTATGCATTCCTGGACCCTGGGAGCTCTGCATCATTTTGCACTGAAAGGCTCATGAACAAGCTGAATCTCACAGGGAGAAGAACAGGCATTCTCCTTCGGACAATGGGTCAGGAGAAAGTTGTCGATAGTCACATTGTGTCAGATTTGGAGGTGGCTGGATTGGACACAGATTGTTTCTGTGAGCTGCCTGACATATTCACTCAAAAGAGCATGCCAGTTCATCAAGGTAACATTCCTAGACATGAAGATGTTCAGAGATGGCCACATCTGGAACATGTGAAAATTTCAGAGATCGATTCAGGGGTGGATCTTCTGATTGGTACTAATGTTCCTGTCGCTCTAGAGCCATGGGAGGTCGTTCGGAGCGCAAGTGGAGGTCCATACGCAGTCAAAACTGTGTTAGGGTGGACTGTAAATGGTCCCCTTAGAGGAGACTTTGTCAGTGACGCTGCTTGTATGCAGCGATGTGCCACTGTCAATAGGATTTCTGTTTCAAGACTTGAGGAATTATGGGGACAACAAACAAAGGCTGATTTCCCTGAATGTGTACAGGATGAACAGCTTGGATTATCAAAGGAAGATTGTCATTTCATGAGGTTGGTTAATAAGTCTGCCAGATTGGTGGATGGTCATTACAGTGTTGGCTTACCTTTGAGACAAGATGATGTCAAATTGCCTAACAACAGAACTGTTGCAGAACAGCGTGCTCTGAGTCTCAAAAGGAGATTTAACAGGGACAGCTCATTCCACGCTGACTACACCAACTTCATGAGTGATATCATTTGTAAGGGTTATGCTGAGAGAATCCCGGCCGGGGATCTGGAGCGCTGTGACGGCAGGGTATGGTACATACCTCACCATGGTGTGTACCACCCTCAGAAGAGGAAGATGAGGGTGGTCTTCGACTGTGGAGCTTCATTCCGGGGAACATCTTTAAACGCTCAGCTCATTCAGGGCCCTGATCTGACTAGCTCACTGGTTGGGGTCATAACGAGATTCAGAAAGGAGCCTGTAGTACTGATGGCGGATATTGAGGCCATGTTCCATCAGGTCAGAGTACCAAGTGTTGACGCAGACCTCTTAAGGTTTCTTTGGTGGCCTAATGGAGACCATGGCCAGGATCTGGTGGAATATAGAATGGTTGCACATCTTTTTGGCGCCACCTCCTCTCCGAGTTGTGCAAGTTTCGCCTTGAGAAAGTGTGCAGATGACAACAAGGAACAGTTCAGCCCAAGGTCAGTCGATTCTGTGTTGAATAATTTTTATGTCGATGACTGCCTTGTGTCTGTTGGTTCGGAAGAGGAGGCAGTCTCACTTTATGGAGAACTTCGGGCTCTTTGTGCTAAAGGAGGCTTTAAGCTCACTAAATGGATTAGCAACAGACGTGCTGTTATTGCTGCCATACCTCAACAGGAAAGAGCCTTGGAGGTGAAGGATCTGGACTTGGATAATGACATCTTGCCCATGGAAAGAGCCTTAGGGGTGCAGTGGTGTGTCCAGTCAGATTCATTCAAATTTAAAATCACGCTCCGGGACAGACCTCTGACAAGAAGAGGGATCTTGTCCACTGTTAGCTCTATTTACGATCCTTTGGGATTTCTGGCGCCTGTTGTGTTGTCTGCCAAAAGGATCCTTCAAGACTTGTGCAGGCGGCAGCTTGGTTGGGATGATGCCTTGCCCCTCATCGTGGCCCAGGAGTGGAGGGTCTGGTTGGATGAGTTACATCGGCTTGAGGACTTTAAGGTTGGAAGGTGCTTAAAGCCTCTCAGCTTTGGGCAAGTTGTTTCTGCTCGGCTCCACCACTTCGCAGATGCGAGTGAGGATGGGTATGGAACCGTGACCTACCTGTTGTTGCATAACATCTGTGGACAGGCACATAGTGCCTTTATAATGGGAAAGGCACGTGTAGCTCCATTGAAATCTATCACCATCCCTCGCATGGAGTTAACAGCTGCAGTGGTTGCGAGCAGGATGGACAAGTTGTGGAGGAAAGAGTTGCAAATGCCACTGCAGGAGTCCATTTTTTGGACTGACAGTACCTCGGTACTGAAGTACATCAGGAATGAAACGTCAAGGTTCAAGATATTTGTTGCAAATCGGGTCTCAGAGATACTTACCTCGACCAACTCATCTCAGTGGAGATATGTGAATACGTCCAACAATCCTGCAGACTTGGCTTCAAGAGGAGTCAAGGTTGAGTCCTTTCTGAAGAGCGATAGTTGGATGTCTGGGCCTAAATTTCTTGTTGAATGTGAAACAAAATGGCCGGCAAATCCTGATTTGTCCGGGAATGTCTCTTCAGAAGATCCTGAGATTAAGGCTGTAATCACTGTGAATGCTATCCAAGCTAATGAGCAGGCGGACGTCGTTATGAGTTTTATGAATCATTTTTCTTCCTGGATCAGGTTGAAAAGAATGGTGGGCTGGCTTCTCAGGTTTAAGAGCTGGCTGAAGGATCGTGTGGAAAGGAGGAAGCAATTGAAAGCTGTTCTGGTTCGCTCTGGCCTGGATGGAGAACAGCTCAAAAAGAAATTGGAAGAGGAGATGCGGAGGGTCAGGACTCATGCTGCCCTCGGGCCTCTTTCATTGGAAGAGTTTGACAGGGCAGAAACTGCAATTGTCTGTTTTTGTCAAAGGAAGCGGTTTCCAGAAGAGATGACTAGTTTGCAAAAGGGGGAAAGTGTGAAGAGAACCAGTCACCTCTGCAAGCTCGATCCCATACTTGAAGGAGGTGTTCTAAGAGTTGGGGGTAGACTTGGCAGGACAGCCATGCCAGATGAGGCAAAACATCCTGTTATATTGGCCAAGGATCTTCACATTTCTGACCTCGTCTTGCATCATGTACATCAGCAGACAGGTCATGGTGGACGTAACCACATGTTAGCAAAGTTGCGCCAAAGGTACTGGATTCCTGGTGCGAGCCTCGCAATAAGGAGGACTTTGTCCAAGTGTGTTGTCTGTCGTAGATTACATGCTGCCCCAGGACATCAGCGCATGGCAGATCTTCCCCAGGACAGAGTTTCACCTGACGAGCCTCCATTCACCAGAGTGGGGGTGGATTGCTTTGGACCGTTTGAGGTCAAGCGGGGAAGAGGAACAGCAAAAAGGTACGGTGTCATTTTTACATGTCTAGCTATGAGAGCAATACATCTAGAGCTGGCATCATCTTTAGACACCGATTCCTTTGTGAACGCCCTTAGAAGGTTCATCGCAAGACGTGGTCAGGTGTTGGAGTTGCGTTCAGACAATGGCACGAATTTTGTCGGAGCCGAACGTGAATTGAGGGAAGCGGTTGGAAAATGGAACCATGCCCAGATTAACGACACACTCCTTCAGAAGGGAATCAAGTGGATTTTCAACCCGCCCACTGGTTCACATCATGGTGGAGTATGGGAGCGATTAATTAGATCTGTGAGGAAAGTGTTGAATTCTGTCTTGAGAACACAAAGTCTGGATGAAGAGTGTCTCTATACAGTCTTTTGTGAAGTGGAGGCTATTATTAATAGCCGTCCTATAACCAAAGCATCCACTGATCCAAATGACTTAGAAGCGCTGACCCCGAATCATCTCCTGCTGCTTAAGTCCAAACCTGCATTGCCGCCAGGCGTGTTTCAGAGAGAGGACATATACGTTCGTCGACGGTGGAAACAAGTGCAGTATATGTCCGACTTGTTTTGGAAACGCTGGGTCAAAGAGTATTTGCCCCAGCTTCAAGAGCGCCAGAAGTGGCAGAGCACCAGACGAAACTTCATGCCGGGGGACGTCGTTATCATCGTGGATGACTTGGCTCCTCGCAATTCGTGGCTTACTGGAAGGATTGTGCAGGCAGACCCTGACAGAAGAGGATTTGTGCGTCGGGTCCGCATTAAGACAAGGAGCAGCTATCTGGACAGGCCCATCACCAAGGTGTGCCTTCTTCAGGAGGCGGAGGAGCCAGAAGAGCCGCATAGACTCTGAATATGGACAGTTTTATTGATTTGGACTGGTTTGTATAATTATTGGGATTATTTGCCATTGACCTTAGGTCATGGGTAAGAGATGCTTCGAATGGGATGTTGATATCTTGCTAACTTTCTAAGTTTGTCTCCTACATGATAGTAATGGTGTAATTATTGCCTCAAATAATTAGGGGCCGGAATGTAGGAGCTGTGTGGGGGTGTGTGTGTGTGGGCACCGTATTGGCGCATGGATGGGGGTGTGTCACTGTGGGTGTGTCATCCGTGGTTATTTGATTGTGCTCACCTGGTCTCATCAGCTGGCGTTTGAACATGGCGTGGGGTGAGCCACGGGGGTGAAATTTTCTGTTGACCGCTACACTATCACCTACATCGTGCTTCCCTTTCACATTATTGACCTTGCACGGACATTTGTAAGCATTTGGAGCTTCTGTGTGTTGCCGTGAGATGGAAATAAAAGCGCTTTGAGAGCAAGAAAAGAGCGAAGTGTGCGCGTCTACAATTTCTCCCGTGTTCAGCCCACCGCGGCTGATTGTTTTTTAGTGATCTCAGTTTAGCCGCAACAGCTGATATCTGCTTTAATAATGTTGTAGAACGTAGTTTTCATTGCATGTCCGACTGCAATTTAAACTGAGTCTGAAACTGAATCTGTGTCTCCTGATTCATCTGGCACAGCTTTTTGTATGCAAAATAGGCAACTGGGGGTGTGTCAGAAGCCATCTATGGCGAATCGTGGGTATGGTCTAAGGACTCGTGCACGTGCGGACAATTTCAGCATGATTGAGATGTATGAGAAAAAAGCACGTGGGAATGTACGTACGTGGGGTTTTATACATCTGACGAGAAGACTGCGTATGCATGTTTCCTGTTTTGTGCGCACACAGATTTCTACACCTATATATACACAGAGTTTTATACATTTGGCCCCTGGTATTAACATCTGTCTCAGGTGATCCATGCTCCAGCAACTCCAGCTCCTTCTTCTCTGTGCTCAGTCTTCATCCATACATACCAGCCTCCATGTGAACACAGTGATACAACAGTGTGTGTGTGAGCCATGTAATGTCCATGTGTGATGCTGACAGAGAAGGTGCTGCTCTGACCCCCCTCCTCCTTTCAGGGTGGAGCCTGCTGGAGTCCCATGGTTGACACCAGGTCTGAGGAAGTGTAAGTCTGTTTTTACTTTGATTCACATTCAACCATCTTCACACTGTCACATCACTGACCTCATGAGTCTTCATCAAACTGTCAATAACTGATCAATGATCAATAACTGATCACAGCTGTGTCTTGTTCTCTCCATCAGATTCCTGTCCACTCACAATCGACACAAACACAGTGAACAAACTGATCAAACTGTCTGACAACAACAGGAAGGCGACACGTGTGGAGGAACATCAGTCATATCCTGGTCATCCAGACAGATTTAACCTGTGTCCTCAGCTGCTGTGTTCAACTGGTCTGACTGGTCGCTGCTACTGGGAGGTCGAGAGGAGAGGATACGTTTATATATCAGTGAGTTACAGAGGAATCAGCAGGAAAGGAAAGAGTAGAGACTGTGAGTTTGGACTGAACGATCAGTCCTGGAGTCTGAGATGCTCTGGTGGTGGTTACTGTGTCAGGCACAATGACAGACGGACACGTCTCTTCTCCTCTGTCTCTGACAGAATAGCAGTGTATGTGGACTGTCCTGCTGGCTCTCTGTCCTTCTACAGAGTCTCCTCTGACTCACTGATCCACCTCTACACCTTCAACACCACCTTCACTCAACCTCTGTATCCTGGGTTTGGATTTAGATTCAGGTTCGGTTCTGGTTCCTCAGTGTCTCTGTGTTGAGTGAACCAGAGTCTCCTCCTGTCACAGAAACCTTCTCACTGTTGAACAGAAACCTTCAGTCTCTACATGTCTGTCTCTGTCTCTCACTCACGTTTTCACATTCAACGATTAAATCAGTTGATTTCTTCTCAGTGATTCTTGTAAACTTCTTCGTCTTCCTTTAAAGATGGAAGCATCGATTATTACAGCATAAAAGCCATGTTAACTTTTGCTTTGGTAAGAGTCTGATGTTCCTGTCTTTTCACAATAAAAGCATCAGTCTCAGTGTTTGGTTTTTCTGAATGTGAGGTCAACTGAGCTGATTCAGTTCAGATTAAAGCCGATCAGATCTAAGATCAATCAACAGTATATTCTTCAGGATAGTCATTAGTGGCTTTTCACCTGTTTGTACTTATTTTATATTAAACTCTGTCACTCCACTGACACCATTAGTCTCCTCCTCCCTCTTTCTGCTACGCACAAAAATTACTTAAAAGAAAAAAAAAAGGTTAAAAGTTAGTTTCAACAGTCCACAGAACATTTCTCCACTAGAAAGCAAAGCAATTGAAGCAGAAAACTAGGAAATTCCAAAGGGTTGACATACTGTACTTTTTATTGCAACTGTATATCTTTGTCTATTTATGTACCACTGCTGCTCCTCAAGTCCCACTGGTAGGTTCCTTATAGTTTAAATAGCACATCTGTTCCACAGGCAGATACCGCCCCCTACTGGTAAATCCCGTAAATACACAATCTGCCATGTGGTCTGTCCACAGAGTGAGCGCACACCAGTCAATGCAGATCTTGTGTTCTGATTAAAACGATTAAGTTTCAGAAGCAAGTTCTTCTTTAGAAAAAATAAAGGAGTAGTCAAGCTGGGTGGGTGATGATGAAAGAAGAATTTTAAACATTTTTGTGCTTCAGTGATGAATTGTGTATTATAAGCTTGTCTCATTCCTGAAGTTTTGGCAGAAAAAAACAACAACAAGTCAGTCAACAGGTTTGACTGATCATAAATCACATGTGCTGTTGTTACAGACATTGACCATCTTGTCTGGGCTGTTGCTGCGACTCGAGGCCATGACAGTCTGTGACAGGGAAGTGAATGAAGTCACTGTTCAGATTCATCACTGTAGACTGTGAACTGTGCCAGACTTAGGGACTTTTTTCACATCATCGCATTTGTCAATCGTGGTGTTTTATTTTGAAAATCAACTGGGTTCTCTCGTTGTTTCTTTGTGTGACTTCCTGTCTGGCTTGACATGGTCACTCGCGGCTCGCACTCGGAACAGACCAGACGCCGAAATGATCACTGCAGGGCAAGAGTCGGCTGCGGGGCTGCTGGTGTGAACGACACAATCCGTTAACAATGGCGCCGAAAGGAAACTGGCTCCGCTTCTCGGTGATTCGTGGCTATTCGCGGTGCTTCCGCTGCCGGCGGCTGGTGTGTCCCCGGTAGACGCGTCTCCGCACCGGTCGGCTGAAAAGCAACTGCCCCTCAGTTAAGAGTTAAGAGGCCTTTATTGTCACTGCATTGAAAATACAATGAAAGCTCTGTGTGTGTGTGTGCGTGTTCATCGTTTTCACGCTGTGTTTAGATACTTAATAGGCGCACACACAAGCTGGAAAGTTTGTTGGCTCATCTGACAGCCGTCATTTGGGAGGTGAAGGCAGCGTTTTCCCTTCATTGTCCTAAGACTGAATCACTACTAACACTACTGGAGGCTGTTATGAGCAGCAGGGTCAGGTTGAATAGCTACTTAAATAAAAATTTTTAAAAATTACACTGTTCAGTTGCTTGAAAATACATTGACAGCTGTTACACACACAAGAAAAAAGAGGAAAAAAAGGATGTTGGGGGAGAAATTAACTCATCAGCCAAAAGGGGGCCCAGCAGAAAACGTTTGGGAACCACTGAGTTAGGGTTAGATACTGTATGTTGTTGCCAGTGGAAACATAATCATCCATGCAATGGCTAATTATCCAATGGGAGACTCTGACCTTTCTTTCTTTCTTTTTCCTTTATTTGTTCGAGAGGGACAGTGTACATTAATGAACATTTTAAAAAGATCAAATGTAAATGCACCCAATTATAGCCAAAATGCTAATTAGCTTAGCTTTATTTAATCTAAACGTCTAAAGTGGTGAGTTTTTTTTTATTTGGACGGGCAGTGTATATTGGATAGAGAATCTCTTTACTCACACATATGTGACCCTGTTGTTTTGATGTCCTCTCGGGCAGGCAATAAACACTTGAAGCAGACGTGTTGGTAACAGCCAGTTTATTGATCCTCAGTCGACGGCTGTGTGACAGAAAAAGAGGAGTGTTGAGTAACATTTTTCTCCATTGTCATGGGCTCATCTCTCTCGGTTGAATCCTCATCGCTACTCCATATCACAGATAAGGTATAGCTTATGATACAAATAAAATAAAATAAAATACTTTTACTATGATTGTTTCGTGGATCTTTTTATACTATAATGTGTGTAAATAAAACACAAAGTGAATGTGCAATGTGTGAATAAAATTGTGATTGTGTATTAATCATTGATAAGAATGAATTTCAAAATAAAATGCAAGCTACTCTGTTATTACCCTTTTTCATTTTACATCTGACACTTCAGTAACTGCATGGCGTGGGATAAACATGAATTAAACATAACACAACGACACACCTCAGAGGCCTGTACTGTGAAGGAGGCTCAACACGGCCAGGCTTCGTGTTCACCTTCCAGCTCAACTAAACCTCAAGTCCTGGCCCGGGTTAACACCGTACTACGAAGCTGGTTATCAACTTAGTTTGTCAGTCCGGCTCTCAGCTTTATGGTCTGTGCGCGTTCACATCAAAGGAGTGCAATTGTTTTATTGGAGAGAGTATGAGCAATATAAAAAAGCACGATCGCAGCCTGAAACAACGAGTTGCTGCAAATACGACAAAACAGGAGGCTGCTTTTCATTTCTGACTGCTCTTGTGCTACTTTTAAACATGAAGCTTTATTCAAACTAGGAATAAAAGAGCAACATCAACTGTCATTTTGATTCACTAATTGCAATTATAACGCAAGTGTGTGTTTTATTGGAAGTGAGGCTGGTGTGCGTATGGAAATAGGTCACAGTTGTTTTGTTTTTTAGGTGCTGTGGCTACAAGCAAATCTCATATTGTCTCTGTACAAAGACCTTTTAAATGTGAAAACAACGGACTTATTCAAGATTTGCATTTTGGCAACACTGAAATACAACAGGAATTAATTTATTCATGGCCACATTAAGTGAAATTAGTAACTTTGCTGATTATACATCTGATTGTCTGTCCTGCTGCGAGCGCACTACTTCTTTCAGTGGTGACTGACTGTAGATAAAATAAAATATAGGCTATAGGCTATAGCGATGTAGGTAATGGGGGCGGGACTAGATAAGCTTTTGCTTCTCCCGCTTTCCCTTTCGGTCATGTGTATTGTATTATTGAATTAAGATGATGTGTGATGATGATGATTAATTGACATGCCCAAAATGAACTAAATAAATAAATAGCCTAATATATAATGAGCTCCTGATGCTGAGCTCAACGGGTGAGGAGAACAACTGTAGGCGGAGACGCATAGAGAAGTCAACAGCATCGTGTTAAGCTAATGCTACTAGCTCCGTGCTACACGTTTCCGTCGACAACAAAACAACAAAAAACACCATTTAAGTTGTGGAGAGCATGGAAATATCATCACTAACACAGAGACACACAATAATATTAAATTTAACATGACTCGAACAACAAAGTTTTTGTCCACGGGACTCGGGACATGTTAGCCTACCTCTTCGGTTAAAACCGTTGCAGCCGGAAATTTCCACCGCGCGCAGCACATCGGGAGCGAGCACGCGCGAGGCTGAAGACGGCAGAAGGTGCAGGATGGTCAGAAAGAGAGCGGAGGCTGCCAGTCAGAAGCTGCCACTCAGAGACTTGTGAGATCTGTAAGTCGTATTATTTATTTTGCGAGTTCACTATCTTTGTTTTCATAAGTTGATAATTATACCTAACTTGGAGCTGCTTGTTAATATGAAGACATGATTAGCTAGGAGTGGATGTGTAGCTACGTATTTTTCTGTAATAAGTTCCCACCGAGCATTTTCCGGTCTAAATGAGGTCTAATAGACGTCTAAATGGTCCCTAGACGTCTAGGCTAAAATCGGTCTACCACAGGTATAAAAGTGAAAGTTTTTCAGACGTCTAAGTTTAGACTAGCCGTCTAATAGACGTCTAAAAGACGACTACGTCTAGACATCTTGTCTAATCATAGACGTTTAAATAACCGCTAATATACGTCTATTTATAGACGTCTAAATTTAGACTTTTGCTAGACGTCTATTTTTATACCAAATGTATACGTCTTGTCTAATCTTAGACGTTTAAATAACCGCTTTTATACGTCTATTTGTAGACGTCTAAATTTAGACGTTTGCCAGACGTCTATTTTTCTATTTATACCAAATGTATACACCTCGTCTCACCTTAGACGTTTAAATAACTGCTAATGAACGTCTATTTATAGACGACTAATTTAGGACGTTTACTTTTATACCATATTTAAACCCTATTACAAAATCTAGCCGTCAATTAAACATTATATGGATATTATAATAAATCTAGATATTCAAGTAATGTAATTACAATCTATCAAACTATTAACAAGAACCCTATATTAAAAAGGACATTAAAGTTGTCAAAAATGCATCATGACCAAATTTAACCTGTGATCCTTACCTTGATGTAGTTGCAGTATGTTATGACAATATTAGACTTTTTTTCCTTTACTCGTTTAGTTCCTATGCATAACCAGATGACGCTACAGTAAAATTAGCTGGTACAGGAAAACAGGTTCCTACCTTCTGCACATGTTTCTACGGTCACAATAATAAATCACAATCCAATCCTGACTGTTTTGTCACCCATTTTTAATTGCAAACGTCAATTACAACAGCAGGCAGTATAAACTTGTAAAAAAAATTAAAAATAACAATATTTACTATTTTAAAAAAAACACACACACAAACACAGCAGCAACTGTAGGCCTAGAACATGTAAAAAATACAAAATTATTCTGGAGTGGCTGTGAAGCTCCTCCCCTCCTTTGTGGGGCATGCTTCAGGTGTTCCGCGGCATGGCTCGTATTAGTTCCTCTGTGGCCTTACTATCAAACTGTATGACTCCATCTGCAAGTAGATAAAGACAAATGATAAGAAATATGCAAAGGCAATCAGCTGTCATACACCAAGTCTGCATATCTGTAAGCAAAAATGTTGCTATGCATCAAAAACCATCTGCCATTATAAACAGTTGGCATTGTATTTTAAATGTCAACGGAGAAGGAAATGTTTTCATGTTGTCATTATTTAGAGATTGGCAGGATCAAAATTTTCTTCCCTTCAACATGCTATAGACGAGACCTGGGGCCTCATTTATCAAAGAGGGTGTAAAACTGCTACTAAACTTTTGCGTACGGCGAAAAGAGGAAAATGGTGTACACCCAAAATATCCACACGTTTTTCAGATCTATCAAACTGTGCGTACACCCAACTCTCCGCAATTTCCCTTTGATAAATCTCAACGGACCCGAGAATTTTGCGCACATGACCACACCTCATACTCCGCCTATATACGCCTATATACACGCCTATATACATCCATTTAAGGTCTTCACGTGCATAATTAATTAGCCATGTGCGCTCTGTGGAGCGGCTACAAAGTGACAACAAAGTGACAGCGGTGACGGCGAAGACAACGAGCGGAGGACGGGGGAAAGATACACGGCGACATCGGGCAATAAATCAGTCAGAAAAATGATGAATAAGCTACAATAAAAACAAAAACCTCCCAAATCTCAACAAAAGGAGCAGAAAGAGGAATAATCTGATGTCATCTGCCACAGAAAATCTTTTTTTCCCCCTTTTTTACCTTGATGTTAAAACAATGTAAAGCAGGATTTCCAGGATAGTTCCCATTGCTTTGAAGCCTTTCCACTAGACACAGTGAAGCTCTGCTGGACTGGCTTTATGTCATTTCCTACAGCTGAGTTCTTCACTTGTTGTTGTTGGTCTGATCATTTACCGTAGGCTTTCAACACGCACAAGGTGTGTGAGAGAGGCGGAGGATCACAGCTGATCATGATCATCAATAAACTGTAGGCCACACGTTACTGACAGGAAACTTGTTCTTTTTTCTCTTTCTTTTTTTGTTTTTACTCCTGTCCATTAAAAATAAAGAGACTGGTGGAGCTCTCTGTCCACAGTATATTTACGTTTTTTTTTACTTTCTTTTTATTACGCGCGTTCCGACAGCCTCCCCTGTGTTATGGTTCAACTCGTGTCCGTGCGGGGGTCGGATTGGACCCTCAGAGTGTGTAGGCTATAAGCACAATGCAAAAAATCTCAATCCGCTTTGTTTATCAATTAACTAGTGTTATTATAGAGCGGGTTACAGAGCGGGTTGGATTGCCAGCATCAACGCTCCACCACTACTACTAGTAATAGGGAACACTGATCCGCGCTCCTCTCTGCCTCTCACTGCAGTTCTCTGACTCAGCAGCTGCGTCGCCAATTCCTCCTGTTCCTCAAAAAAGGTGTAAATCACGGTACGCCAGGGTCAAGATGGGTGTAAATTTCCGCCCTTTTTCCCGTCAGGTTTTGGTTTGATAGATCCCAAATTTGGCGGAGAAAAGGGTGTACGCACAAAACGAGGGGAAAAGGGTGTAAAAAAAGGTGTATCCACAATGATAAATGAGGCCCCAGGGCTATTCAATTACAAATTCAGTGGGGCCAGATTTTAAAACCCGAGACCTCAAGCTGGCCCGGACATTTTCAGCGGTCAATAAGGAGGAGGTTATTACAAATGAGGGGTATTTTTAAAATCAAAATCAACTTTATTTATATGGCACATGGCAAAGTATGTTTTAAAAATGACAGAACTCTCGACAGATTTGTGCCACATTAGTAGTTTTAGAGTACATCAATGCTACTGACTGAAGTGTTTTGATGAAAATAGTGGTCTTAAGGCAACTCACCCGGCCTTGGTGTGTGATGAGGGGAGCTGGTATGACGTTTCGAGGCGTGTCTGTTGCTGCCGGACCTGGGGCGCCGCTTAGAGGCCTCTCTGTCGCTGCCGGAGCTGTGGCGATGTCTTGAAACATCGCTGCTGGACCTGTATTGGGACACATTGTTGCGTTGGTTGCTGGATCCATCACTGGATGTAGTTCCATTCAAATTTTAATCACTGTGCAGTTTTATAACTGACACAATATTGCCTCATTTTGTTTCTTTACCTGGAGTGATGGCCAACAATGACACTACCTTTGGCTGCATGTCGAGATCCTGAAAAACACAATGAATGTCCTTAAGTTTTACAAGGTCTGATAAAATAGTAAAGTCATGAGATGAACACTTACTGGGCATCGACATTTGAGAGTTTAAAAAAGACAAAGAATGTGCAGAGATGGAAAATAGTTGAAATGTAAACAAAAAAGGTGAGCATTAGTTCTGTTAAATATTTACCTGGTGTTGATGTGTCCCTTCCCCAAGATCCACTTGCACGCTTCACCAGACCTGAGAGGCTGAAACATACGATTGAGCCTATAACTCATATCTTGTGTGTAAAGAATGTGTATACCATACAGTAAAACAACAAAATGAAGTCTTACAATTTCTTTGACTAGGTGTGTGCAAAGGAGCATGAGGTCACAATCTGTACCTTGTTTGGGTGGCTTTCAAAGGGCAGGACACACTCCACGTTCAAAAGAGGACCCAACACCACCTGACAAAAGGATAAGAAAAAAGGATTTAGAAACCCCTTACTAAAACTTTGCAATACAGTACTCCATACTCCACAGCACGTCAAAGAAAAAAAAAGCAGGAGGAGCCGCGGACCAATAAGCGACTGCCACTGACAATTAGACTGAAATACATTCAGGGAATATTACAGCTAACTTATGGGTCTGATAAAAAAACGAAACTTATCAACCAGTGCATCCAGCGTTTTGCATGAATTAACGAGTCTCTGGTGGCTGCTCAGTCTGTCTCTCCTCCTCGCACACAGGCAGTCAAACACACGGGCAGATGGGCAGGTCGCGTTGTGACGGTAGCATGCTAATGCTAGCTATGTGTTCAAATAGCTATCCGCCCCCCCGCCCATCAGACCGTCCGCTTTACCGCATCTATCAGTTCACTCCGAGCAGTCTTTTGCCCCCTGGATGCGCGCGCACCTCCACCGGTAATAAGGAGGCCGAGGCTAACTTCGCCTAGCATTCGCTGTTAGCATCCGCTGCTAACACCCGGTCCCACCCCAGCACATCACAACGGCCCTCCTGCTCGTTAAAACTGGAGGCCTGTTGCCAGCGCTTCACTCCATGTATTTATTTTTCGCCGGTTTCATTGTACGTTAAACAAAAATGGTCGTGTTCAAAAGCTAACGTTAGCAGATGTAATGCCAATTGGAGCAACAACATGTTAGGTTAAAACATAATGCATCCATGGGTTTAAGGCATAAAGCTAATGGCAAACGCTATAAATGCATAAATTAACATACAATTAATGTATGGGTCTTTGGGCTGACGGTCTGACCGAACTTACCTGCAATTTAGTGGACGCTGGTTGTTGTGGAGGTCGACGGTGCAGAGCCTACGGCCGTTTGCTTTCACAGTAGAGATGCACCTGGGCCAATGGGAGGGGCTTTTATGATGTACGTTGATGACGCACGGCCTCAGCCAATCACAATGGCATTGACTGTAACACCCCGCCCCCCTTCCCCATAGGCTACACTTTTATTCTTGTAATAAACAGAATAACACTTAGTCTAGTGGGAAGAGGGGGGTATCATGCACCCCCCGGAAATATACTTTAAACCAGTGTTTCTAGAATGGAAAAAATGTGTAGAAAATGATGAGCTATGTTAAAAAGTTGTCAAAATGTCCCTTGTATCATTTTTATGCAAATTAGTACCGCCATTATTGAAAAAACCTAATTTGACTATATCTCAGCCAATATTGGAGATATCGGAACAAATAAGGTGTCTAGACCTATGTTTTGAGGGTCAGAGATCACAATAAAACTATTTATAAAGGGATCACATGTTGGTGGCATGTTGGTAAGCAAACCTAACCCTTTTACCAATTACAAGACGCCAGTATTGGAGATACCAAATAAGGTGTCTAGACAGAGGTTGTTGTGTGTTTAACCAAGGTTTATTTGGATCAAACATCATAATAGAACTCTTGTTGATGTGATCACTCTTCTCTTTCCCATGCCAGGTAAACAGTCAAGTAAATGGTTCTTCACTATACATCACTCATCACCGTTTTCACTGAATTCATCAAAGAGTTAAACTCATCCTCTGATTCCTCTTTCTCCTCCTCTTCCTGTTCATGCTCTCCAGTGTCATGGGGGTCAACCAGTCAAGTTGGTAGGATAGGACCACAGGACCACACCAGTTTCAACACTTCTTCATCAGTCTTCATCCATCCCTGACCCTCATCATAGGGTTTTGATTTTTCCAGAATAGGTTCATCAGCTCGCTAGTACAAGGTGACACGGTAGTTTACACGTCAGGCATGTGGCTTCAGAGCAGAGTGACATGGAGGAAGGCCAGCCAGGTCAACCTTAGACTTGCAAGTGAGTTTCTTGTCCTCCCCCACCATGTTGCATAGCAACTTGACACGGACAAGGGCGGCTGTGGCTCAGGAGGTAGAGTGGGTTGTCCACTAACCGGAAGGTTGATGGTTTGAATGTGTGTGAATGCTTAGTTTCCTGCACTATGCTCAGTGCTGTATGAATGTGTGTGAAAGGGTGAATGCGACCATTACAGTGTAAAGCGCTTTGAGTGGTCCAAGTGACTAGAAAAGTGCTATATAAATGCAAGTCCATTTACCATTTAACATCCACTGAAGACTCACAACTCTGTCCAGACATCAGACAGGTGAATTGCTCCCAACTGCCTCAGGATCTCAGGCTTGACACTCTAGCAGTCACTGAGTTGACTGAATATGTGAAACCTGAGATTCTTCTTCAAGGGCTCACCTTCCTTCTCCCTTTGATGGTACTGGTACAGTCTTCTCCACTGAACACATAACCAAGAAGAGTGGTGAGGTAGCCTTCTTCTAGGGATTCTGCAATACTGCTACTGCCTGGCTTCTGGTGCACCTGTCCCCATTGATGTTTAGATGGAAGTGTTACAGTACGAGCAGTAGCTGTAGGCAAGGCTGCTAAAGCTGACTCCATCAGACCCATACAGGGTGAAGATCCAGGAAGCTTCTTTAACCCAACACCAACAACTTCTCAACATCTCTGAGATTACAGAATCCCTAGGAGAAGACTACCGCACCACTCTTCTTGGGTTCTATGTGTTCAGTAGAGAAGACTGTACCAGTGCCAAGCATATTGTTTTTGGCTTTTTCATGCCTTTATTTGACAGTACAGTTGAAAGAGACAGGAAATAGGGAGTCAGAGAGAGGGGGAAAGACACGCAGGAATGGGCCATCTGATGCAGGATTCAAACCAGGGCCGCCTGCATGAGGACTATAGCCTCATATGGGGCGCCAGCTTAACCCACTGCGCCACTCGGTGCCCCGGAAGGTGGGGTCCTTGAAGAAAATCCCAGGTTTCACATATTCAGTCATCTCAGTGACTGCTAGAGTGTCAAGCCTGAGATGCTGAGGCAGTTGGAGCAATTCACCTGTCTGATGTCTGGACAAAGTTGTGAGTCTTCCGTGGATGTTGTCTGTGCCAAGTGTTGCTATGCAACATGGTGGGGGAGGACAAGAAACTCACTTGCAAGTCTAAGGTTGATCTGGCTGGCCTTCCTCCATGCCACTCTGCTCTGAAGCCACATGCCTGACGTGTAAACTACCGTGTCACCTTGTACTAGCGAGCTGATGAACCTATTCTGGAAAAACCAAAACCCTATGATGAGGGTCAGGGATGGATGAAGACTGATGAAGAAGTGTTGAAACTGGTGTGGTCCTGTGGTCCTATCCCACCAACTTGACTGGTTGATCCCCATGACACTGGAGAGCATGAACAGGAAGAGGAGGAGAAAGAGGAATCAGAGGATGAGTTTAACTCTTTGATGAATTCAGTGAAAACGATGATGAGTGATGCATAGTGGAGAACCATTTACTTGACTGTTTATCTGGAATGGGAAAGAGAAGAGTGGTCACATCAACAAGAGTTCTATTATGATGTTTGATCCAAATAGACACCTAGACACCTTATTTGGTATCTCCAATATTGGCGTCTTGGTAAAAGGGTTAGGTTTGCTTACCAACATGCCACCAACATGTGATCACTTTATAAATAGTTTTATTGTTATCTCTGACCCTCAAAACATAGGTCTAGACACCTTATTTGTTCCGATATCTCCAATATTGGCTGAGATATAGTCAAATTAGGTTTTTTCAATAATGGCGGTACTAATTTGCATAAAAATGATACAAGGGACATTTTGACAACTTTTTAACATAGCTCATCATTTTCTACACATTTTTTCCAATCTAGAAACACTGGTTTAAAGTATATTTCCGGGGGGTGCATGATACCCCCCTCTTCCCACTAGACTAACTATTTTAGAAGAGAAGAGAGAGAGAGAGATTAAAAATTAAAAAATAAAGATAACTTAATAGTTTAAACCTGGTCTAAATCTAGATGCTGATTAAACGTCTAAATCAAGGCTAAATCTAAACTTCACTGTATATTGATCAATGGTCATTCAGATGATTTTAGTACAATATTTGGACACCATTGTGCAACTTGCAGTTATTTCTTTGGTCAGTATTCATTATTTAATGTATTTAATTCAATCGTCTAGATTTGGTCTAAAAATAGACGTTGATATGAGGTCTTGATTTAGACGTCTAAATAGAGTCTAAATCTAAACTACACTGTACATTGATCAATGACTGTTAAAAATGTTTTAATCCAGCATTTGGCCATCATTTATACAATTTACAGTTGTTTCCTTTGGTCAGTATTCATTATAATTCAATCGTCTAGATTTGGTCTAAAAATAGACGTTGATATGAGGTCTTGATTTAGACGCCTAAATCAAGTCTAAATATAAACTACACTGCACTTTGATCAATGACTGTTAAAAATGTTTTAATCCAGCATTTGACCATCATTTATACAATTTACAGTTACTTTTTGGACAGTATTCATCATTTAGTGCAATCATCTAGATTTGGTCTAAAAATAGACGTTGATATGAGGTCTTGATTTAGACGTCTAAATAGAGTCTAAATCTAAACTACACTGTACATTGATCAATGACTGTTAAAAATGTTTTAATCCAGCATTTGGCCATCATTTATACAATTTACAGTTGTTTTCTTTGGTCAGTATTCATTATATAATTCAATCGTCTAGATTTGGTCTAAAAATAGACGTTGATATGAGGTCTTGATTTAGACGTCTAAATCGAGTCTAAATCTAAACTACACTGTACATTGATCAATGACTGTTAAAAATGTATTAATCCAACATTTGGCCACCATTTATACAATTTACAGTTGTTTTTTTATTTAATATTTAATGATTAATGGATTAAATTGTATCGTCTAGATTTGGGCTAAAATATAGACTGATTATAGACGGGCGAATGTCGGTCTAAACTTAGACTAGACGTCTAATAGACGTCTAATGCTCAGTGGGTTAGCAAGTGCACTGTTTATGCTAATTTGCTACATTGCATATAATATACAGAAAGGTGTATAATATTACAAATATTTAAGGTGGATATATTATGTATGCACCTTAAATATTTGTAATATTATATATTATAGCCTATATATATTGTGTCTGTAATGTGGGCCATATCATATGTTTCTTTCTCTTTTTCTGGACAAAACCACTCACACAAAACTATACCCATGTTCGCCACTGTTGCTTGAGCTTAATTAATTAAACAGTCAAAGTGAAGAGGAGTTGTCAGCATCTGAGATCAAGATCAGCCAAACACCAAGTTATACAGTCCTTTATTACATCTCTCAATTAAAATTATTATTATTTTAAAGAAGAATCGAGTTAGATTGCTTATAGCCTAGTTTGAATATTGTTCTGTGTAGCCTACACTTTCATATAAAAGATGAGTAGGTGTATTACATGAAAATGAATAGAAGTTTGATTATTGCATGTTTATTTTTTTTTAATTTGTACTAAAATTACAGATACACATGCAGTGAAGTACATGGTTTCTATTTTCATTTTCTGGTTGCTATCATATCATATTATATTTATAATATAGCGTTGTCCACTTTAGGCCTCCACATGGTTCTCATTGATCCAGTCCCACCCAGCTTCACCCTGAAGAGGAGATCTAATCAGTCAGTCACAGAGGAAACGCCTGAGTGTGTGAGTCCGGACCTTATTCACACAGATCGATATTAAGTAGTATTATGATGGATTATATACTTTATTAAGCAATGCTCGTGTTTTCAATATATAGCCTACTTTTCTTTAGAGTTACAAAGGACTTTTATTTTTTTGTTAATTAGGTCTGGCACGCTACAACGAGTAAGCTATACACATGGTAACTGCAGGTTGTGTTGTTATCACTGATCGATATTATTGATCAATATTATTCAGTGACGTGTTTTAAACCAGAATAAACACAGTTTGTTGTGTTTAAATCAGTTAAAACACACGCACCACTGCCCGAACACATGATAGTCTTTTATTTTGTAAAAAGCCCCACGACGCAGCACGTTAGTCCCGCCCCTTCCTCCCTCTCTCTCCTCTGATTGGCTGGAGGAAACCGTTCCGGCGCTCTGATTGGCTGCCCATTACACAACACGCAGTCACAGTTTCCGGCGCAGTAGCTCTCCCAGTCTGTTTGTGTTTTGGACAGAAACCTCTCTCAACAACAAACCGACACACAAGTTCACAACGGAGGAGCCTGACAGCGTCCGACACAACAACAGCCGGGTTTGTTACCACACCAACACACACACGTAACACACGCACTTTCACGGTAACGTAGCAACGAACCGTGACACGCGCGACACGACAGTTAACGTTATTATCTCCAGTGCTGCTGCTCGTGTGGCTAAGCTAAAGTTAGCGGTGCAGGCTAAGTGGGGGGTAAACACGGAGGAGCAGCAGAGCTAATGAACCGGACACGGTAACGTTAACGGGAGGAGAAGAGCTAACGGACACGGTAACGTTAACGGGAGGGGAAGAGCTAACGGTAACGTTAACGGGAGCTCACGTGCTATCATCTCCTGTTTACTGCATGAAGCCCACAGTGAGTCTGTCCTGTTGTTGACATCCTACAGCAGCAGTGGCCCCTGAATGCACCATTAGCGGACCTGCTGTGTATAATGCATGAACTCTTCTTCTTTTTTCTTATTATTACCAATATTATTATTGTTATTTTTAGCCTGTTAGTGAATGCTGCTGACGTGAGGTGTTGCATCAACACCTTCTGTCATTAGTCAGCAGGCAGGAGTGGTTTGTTTTGGCAGGTCAGATGTTGTTGTGCAATATAAATCTATGTGGTATGAAGATCTAACTGTTTCTTTAAAGCAGGGTTCCCCAATTCCGGTCCTCGAGGCCCCACTGCCTGGCATGTTTTAGAAGTTTCCTGCTGCAACACACCTGTTTCAAATGAGTGGCTCGTCATCAAGCTGTGGCCTGATAACGAGCCACTCATGTGAATCAGGTGTGTTGTGTGTTGTAGCATCCTCTGTGTTTACTGTCTGTTTCATACAGAGGAGGTCGTTGCAGCTCACTGCTTTATGAACTGCAAGTCGATATCAGGGCTCCAAATTAGCATTTTTACCAGGAGCACAGTGCCCCCCCCCAACTTAAAATTGACTTGCAAGGCAAATATTCACATTCCCATTTCATTCATGATCCTCACACGTTGGTCTGACACCTGTGATGTCAGTGTGTAAAAGAAATGGCTGTACATGCGCAAGAAGATGAAACATTTACTTGCACTGTCTCAGATTTTAGGGGCAAATGCCTCCATTTAGGGGCAGACTGGAGCCCTGGGTATATAAATATATATAACTCTGATAGTCTGCAGCAGGAAAAGGCTGACGAGCCAATCAATGAGCCGGTCTCATCTCTTCTGTTTACTGCATGGAGCCCACACTGAGTCTGTCCTGTTGTTGCTCTGTGTAGCATGAACTCTTCTTCTTTTTTTCATTATTTCCAATATTATTATTGTTATTTTCAGCCTGTTAGTGAATGCTGCTGACGTGAGGTGTTGCATCAACACCTTCTGTCATTAGTCAGCAGGCAGGAGTGGTTTATTCTGGCAGGTCAGCTGTTGTTGTGCAATATAAATCTATGTGGTATGAAGATGTAACTGTTCCTTTAAAGCTGCGCTATAGGCAGGGTTTGTTTTTGCCTATTGTTTGACTTTACACAGCTTAGATAGAACAGAGAGCAGCAGCCTGAGAAGCTACAGCTCCTAGTATCTCTGACCAACCAGGAATCTGTCTGTCTGTCTATCGTGCAGACGTGTCAGACACTGGAGCAGCTCAGACTCTGTAGGCTGTGATCCGACAACACATTTCATCTGCGTTTGCACTTTGCACGTTGATGCACAAAGGTTGATGAAACCTGCAGCAGTAAGTGAAGTGAAGTTATAGAGAGCCTCTTATCGTTGCTGCTGTTTCTCACAGTCTCCTTCTTTACACCTAAATGATCATATGAAGTTTTGAAACAAGCTTTTTGTTCCTGGTTCTGGTTGATGACACACAGGGTAGGCATCAGAGAACCATCAAACAGATTATTTATTTCGGCAGGTTTGTTGAAAATGGCAGATATAGTTGAACTTCAAACTTTAAAAATAATGTTTAAAGCAAAAAATAGATCGTTACCAGAACAGTTACAAAATTTGTTCAGATTGGAGGATGAGGACAACAGACTTAAACTTGATTTCAAACATACTTTTGCAAGGCTAAACATAAAACAAATGTGTATTTCTGTTACAGGTGTAAAATTATGGCATGGACAAAGCAAGGAACTGAAAAGTTGCACAAGTTTGTATCAGCTTAAGAAAATGTTTAAAAAAGAAAAGATAAGTGCCTATAAAAAAGAAGAAGGAGAAAGAGAAAAAAATAGATAGAAGAGTGGTATTTTTGTTTGTTTTCTTGTTATAAATATGTGTATAGATAGATTGGTGTTCAGCAAGTCAACGCAATTGTATTAACAGAGAGGGGCAGGTATCATAAGTTTTCTTCTTCCTGCTCCTTTTCTTGTGTACTTTGTGAACTTTGTGAATTTTGTACAACATTATTAAGAATATATACCATGAATGGAATAAATGAAATGAAATGAAATGATGTGCTGTTGGATGTTGGTGAACAGTGACAGGAGGAATTCTATAGCATTGATGCTCCTTGGTGCTTCTCACGTTTGATCTGAGCTCACTGATGAAGAGAGGTGGATAGAATATTATAAAACATCGAGCCTGACTATATCGTTAAAATGTCTAGTCTGACTATCGACCTCGGCTCAATCAAAATGTCTTTCAACTGCCTCTGCACGCAGCGAATCAGAGCAAAGAGCTGGATGACGATTAAACTTTTCCCAGCTCAATCCAGGAATGACTTCAGTTTCTTGCTCAATTTTTATAATAATAATAATTTAAAAAATGAAGAGTTTAATTCTTTCAAAATTGGATGAAGGCTGTTGCAGATTTCTATCACTTAAATATCGTAGTTATTTACATCCTTCATTTATTCTCCATGTTTTTGTTGTGGTGACCCAGGTTAACATTTAACCTCTTGTGTATGAGATTATTTATCAGGAGGCCATTGATTCAACTTGCAATTCGAGAACTCCTTAGAAAGTGATGCACAGGCTGTGAAACTGTGATATATATATTATAGATGTTGCATTTATAAAGAATTGCAGTGTTAAATGTGCAGTGTGTGTCTCTGGATAAACTGCTGTCTAGATTTGGATGCATGCGTTTTGTGAGTCCAGTGTGTGCAGGTAAACAGACAGTGTTTATATGAGTGTGATCACAAACTCATCACAAAACGTGTCTGTGTGTGTTTTCAGGATACACGACAAGAACCAGGAGACAAAATGGCGTCCGACTCTCCACGCAGACCGAGCCGCTGTGCTGGAGGGGTTCTGGTGCGAGCTCAGGCTGCAACGTGAGGACGGATATTTAGATTATTATCATAGTTTTTATTATTGTTTTATTGCTGTGATGTGGAGCAGCATCAGCGCTGCAGGGTGAGCTCATCATGGCTGACTCCTGCTGTCGTTTCCTCCGTCACAGGGAGCAGTCGTACATGGAGAGCGTGGTGACCTTCCTGCAGGACGTCGTCCCTCAGGTGAGTCGTCCTCTCATTCACACTGATGCTCACACCAACAGCTGTGAGTTCACCACCACACTGATCGATCATAACGAGCTCAGCTGATCTTCAGGACGACGAAGCAGCTGCAGAGACGGTTTAATCAACGTCTGGTGTCGATCAGCATGTTTTAGTTTAATTTGCATCCAATAGAATAATAAAAATCCGATCATAACATATTGTGATATTTTAGAGTATCGATCATTTCTACAGTTATGATTCATGTTCTTGTCAAAAAAAAGTAAACAGGAACTACAATAAGTTGAAAATATGAATGTTTGACGTTGTTGCGTTCTGTGTTTAAACCACAGGCGTACACCGGAGCTCCGCCCACCGACGAGAAGGAGAAGATCATTTGGGTTCGATTTGAGAAAACTGACATCAACGGTGAGTGTTTGACTTGTTTGACTTAGACTGCACTTGGTAAAGGTAGAGTTAGTCGGTCTGTTAAAGGGATAGTTCAACATTTAGTCAAATTGGCCCATCACCATAACCCCTATAGTCATAGCAGTAGGTTCGTTACCTTTAATTGTCGGTGCAAGCTATTTTTAGAACGGCGGAGCAGAGCCGTGAGCTGCTCAGAGCTACGCTACGGAGGCTCATTATGGGATTTCTTGGTTTCCCTCATCAAACTCATCAAATACACAATCCAACAACTCCACAAGTTGTGACCTGCACATTCACCACGCTATGAGATAATAACACAACGTTACCACACAGAGTTGTTTTAGAGATGTTGTTGAAATTCATGCACGTTGCCTTCAGGGACAGTTTTTCATCAACAGTCTCTGTATTTCCAAGAAATCCCATGAGCCTCCGTAGCGTAGCTCTGAGCAGCTCACGGCTCTGCTCCGCCATTCTAAAAATATCTTGCACCGACAATTAAAGGTAACAAACCTACTGCTATGACTATAGGGGTTATGGTGATGGGACAATTTGACTAAATGTTGAACTATCCCTTTAAAGGTAGAGTCCGTAGGTCTGGTAGTAGGGGAGTAGATGTGAGTGGTTGTGTGGAAAATAAAGAGTTTACAGCATAACTCTGCCTCCTCTTGATGAACTCTCTCTCTGTTTTCTCCCAGACACGTCCCGTAACCCGGAGTTAATGGAGATGCACAGCGGCACCACCGACCCCCCCCTCTGCCTCATGATCGGCTACACCGACGGGATGCAGATCTGGGGCGTCTCAGTAAGTCCAGCACCCGACCAACACTCTTTACCGTTAAAACTAGAGAAGCTGAGGCTGTGGCTTATTGACCCAGGAGTCGCAGATCAGACATTATTTCATGTTTTCATTTTTAAAGATGTGATGGATAATGTTCACTTTAGATACTTAACAATCAGGAAACAGAAGAAGTTAAAGTGGAATCACACCTGCTACAAATGAAACCTTTCTATTACATGCAGCGTCTGTCTGACGTCTGACGTCTGCCCTGTTTCACCTGAACGCAACATCAAGAATACGTTCAGATATGCAACTGCACCGCCAGATGGGGGGAATTCCTACACATTATAACTTTAAAAATCCGACAGAAAAGTATCAATAATTATAAAATTATAGATAATGTAAAGCAGAAAGAACTTGTCAACTTGATATTTTGTTTCGCATATTTGAAAAGAAATGGGAGGAAAAAGCAAAACCTGCTGTATTTCCACTCACTGGTCCAAAAACCATTGATTGATTATTGGTTGTTAACACCGTGGAACCCACAACCACATATAAACAACTTTACATCCGTTATTTACAAGAAAGACAAAGAGAAACAAACAAACAAACAATGAATAAAACATAACCCAGAGCAGGTCCTTTTAAATCAGATTTTAGATGTGGAACACACAGATAACCTGAGAACCTGTTACCTTATGACCTCATTACGTAACGACCCGTGTGACCCGACCTTTAGTCCCAGATCCTGATCCCAGTCCGACTCCGACGCAGCAGCTTCACCTGCGTGACCCAGGTCAAAGGTCAAACACTGGATCGTCTGCTGCTGCTGCTGCGACGAGTGCAGACGTGTCTGTGATCGACTAACGAACGAAACACGGTTCATGTATCGACTGTAGAGACTCAACCACAGTCGACCGAGACTCATTCAGTGTTTCGTGTTTAAAATACACACATTCACCAGATTACAGTTGTTCATTTAATTTAATTATTAGAGGACAGAGACATTCTTTCAAATAAAATACATTAGAAATGATTGTAGGTTGAACATATAAGTAGCATTTCAAAGTGTATCTGCTGTTTATTTTATTATAATCATAGAGAGAAATACAATATAATAACATGGCATCCTCTGAAATGTAATCAAAGTATGATAGATATGTTTATATAAGTTTATTTAACTCATTCATCTCTCTTGTGACTGATAAAATCTGTCACAAAATGATGAATTAGCAAAGAAAATGATTGAATGAAATAAAAAGTAGAATTTAAATAGCTTTTGTTAAAGTTTTAACAGAAGTTGTATCTGATGAAATCTCCACGGTGCAGTTCTGCCGTCCGTCCAGCAGGCGGCAGCGTCGACCAGCTGATGAACTGCAGCTCCTCCTCACGTTGATTGACAGCTCGTCTCAAACAGAAACGCAGCCAAACGTTACGTTTTTTGGTGCATATTTTATTTGAATCCTTCCGACTCATTTCATCAGGATCATTTTATTTTTATTTTCAGTTTTTAATTCATATTTATTTTAATTCTTATTTGACCGTTGTTGCTCAGCTCACAAAATATACTCACAATCCAAACACTCAGACTGTAGTTTATTAAGAACACGCACCTAGAAATCCTAACATTTTATAAACAATAACAATTTCAGCAATTTATTATTATTATTTAGTGTTTTATTGTACTATAGAGACAGGATTCTGTTGTTTTGTTCACTCCATTTAAATCGATAAGGATACGTTTTATTTATTTATGTCGCACCATTCATGGAAATGCAATAAAAATAAAACATTAAAATTGCATTTAGTGATTTTAAGAAGCTGAATAACAGAGAGCTGCAGCACAAACTACAGGAAAAACAACTGAGTGTGTAAAGAAGAGACGATTCATAATAAGATAAATAATGATTTATAACAGGAAACTGAAGCGGCTCATATACAAAATAATACTTTATTTATTTATATATAGTTATTCTATATGACTTACAGTGAACACAGGAACACCATAACAGCACAAGGTGAGTTAAATCAAACAGCGTTGATGACGTCAGTGGAAAACGTTGTAACGTATTTATATTAAAGCATCAGCTGCTGCAGCGGCCGCTCCTCCTGGTTTTCACTTTATTGTCTAAACTAAAATCTTATTTAATCCAGAATATAATTTGTTATGAATAAGACAAAGTGCAGGTTGTTCCAGTCGGAGCTGCTGTTGCCGTGGCCACAGGATGGCGCTGTCCTGGCTGTCATGACGACGCTGCTGCTGCTGCTGACCTCTGTTATTTACAGATCAGACGTGAACCACAGAGACGGGATCATATATTAAATAAACACATTAAAACAAACGTCAAGAAGCCGCATGTACACACACACACACACACACACACACACACACACACACACACACACACACACACACACACACACACACACACACACTGACTCCTGCATCGTCACATCAAACATCAAAATCCCTTTTTTCTTTCTTTTTTTGCCCAGAAACACAAAAACGTCTTTAAAGTCCATCCTGGAAAATCATTAGAAGCCTTTTTTTTTTCTTCCTCTTCTTCTTCTTCTTCTTTTTCTTCTGCTTGGCGACTTTAACAAATTACCCACAATCCCGCGGAGGCTTCACTCAGCGGGTATCACCTTTCATGTAGGCGCTGTCACTGAAACATGCAAACTTCACATACATCCTGTGAGATCTAAACACACCACGCTCCTTAATCAGCCGCTCTATAAACATCCAGAGGGACACACTCTTGCTTTTTTAGCCGTGAACACACACGGCGCTCGGTCGGCCGGTCGGTCGGGGCGAAGTGGCGGCCTTTTTTTTATTTTTTTATATTCTTTTTCTTTCCTGCTGCTGGAAGGTTTTGCACTTTACCGGCTGTGGCCTGAACTCTGGCAGGGGAGGGTTGTGTGTTTCTATTTGATCTTGTTGTTTCCAGCTCGGCTCCGACGTTGCTACGTGAGTCTGAATTAAAACACGCCGCGCGTTAACAAGAGGACGTTGACACTCGTCCTGCGTTTTTAGTTTTGAAAGCTCCATTGAAACCCATTTAAACTGTGAGTTTTGTCCAGAAGTCAAGAATTTTTCTGTTAATTAGTCGTTATGCACACACTTCATGAAGTTTCCTTCAGATCCGCTCGGCATTAAAAGACACTCCATAAAAGACAAACACGCTATGATGTAAATATTTAATATAAAATGACTCAAAACAAACCCTCCAGGGCCGTAGCGAGCAACAGCGAGGTCACCTGGAGCGCCGCTCTGCAGATGTTTAACTTGTTAACCCTATCATCTGTAAAACCAGATATAGATAGGGTTAACTTAAGATGGGCAGGTGCTGCACTTCTTTTCATATATTTGTCTTTTTTTTGTCATTTTGGGAAAAACAACTCAACGTTTTAATAAATAAATAAGTAAATTTAATTTAGCCTTTATAGCCACCAACCTCCATGAGGCCCTAAGCAAAATCTTTATTCTGGTGCCTCCTCTATTACAGGTATTAAAGGTAGTGAAAACAATAATTGTCAGATATTGTAGAGTGAAGTTGTGCTAAAAAAAATAACATGCCAAACATTTATTTATTTATGAAGGAAAAATCAAAATTACTTTAAAAAAACAGCCAAAATAGGCATCATACAATTATTTTATTACATCAATCTGGTGCTTTTGTCTTTTAAATTGATCTTTTTTTTTACTACTTCTCCACCAGATGGCGTCATATTCGGCATTCGGAGAAAAAACACGCAATGTCCCATTTTCACAGTTTTTGGTTGTTGCAGCCGAACTAGTGTCAGGGACGTTAAAACCGGCCCTAAGCGTTAACTTTAAAGGGATAGTTCAACATTTTTGGCAATTTGGCCCATCACCATAACCCCTATAGTCATAGCAGTAGGTTCGTTACCTTTAATTGTCGGTGCAAGCTATTTTTAGAACGGCGGAGCAGAGCCGTGAGCTGCTCAGAGCTACGCTACGGAGGCTCATTATGGGATGTCTTGGTTTCCCTCATCAAACTCATCAAATACACAATCCAACAACTCCACAACGCTCTGGTGGACAAGTTGTGACCTGCACATTCACCACGCTATGAGCAGACTCTGTATTTACCTCGGCGCCGTTTCGTAACGTTTCATTATTATCTCATAGCGTGAGATAATAAGAAAGAAGATGTTGAACTACCCCTTTAAAGGCTCCGGGTCTCAGTTTGAACTGGACACTTGTTTCTCGGCCTCTTATCACACACACACACAGATACACACTGTCCTCGCCGTCTCCGTCTCTGGGGTTTGTGAAAGTTTACGGGACGTTTTTTAAAGTAAGCACAGCGGCGGCGGCGGTTTCTGCCTCCTGAGTGGCTGTGAAGTGTTTGTGACAGTTGCTACGCCAACACCCTGTGTAAATGGCCCCGGCGCCGTGCGAGCGTACACGTGTACACACACATGCTTTCACACACAGCGATGGTGATGATGGTGACTCCTGACCGGGTGCGCGGACGCTGACAGAGGCGTTTAGGTGATGAAGATCGCCGTCGCCTCACGCTGCAGAGGTGTCGTCCGCCGCCGCCGCCGCCGCCAGATAAGACGCAGACTGCGGCCGACTAATTGTGTGGACGCAGGTGTCTGTGGAAAGTGTCAGCGTTAATGCACAAGCTGGAGCCGCCGTGCAGCTGTGGAGCTCAGACGTCCCGAGGGACCCTGAACGCACCGCATCAAATATAGAAGAAGAAGAAGAGCTGGTGCTTCGTGAAGTGGTTTCATTTTCATTTTTTAATGTGTTCTCTCACCTTTTTGAGGCTTCACTGTGAAACATAAACACATAACAGCAGCTCTTAAATTCTCTTTGAAAAAACTTTATTTAAAAAACAAAACAAGACAAAGTTTAGTTTAGTTTAGTTTGTTAAGATCCTCCATTAGCTGCAGCAAAACCACAGCTTTTCTTAATGGGCTCCGACAGAATTACATATATTCAGAATACAATAAAAGCAAAAAACAAAAACATCAGTACATAAACATAAACATAAATAAAACAACACAATGAAAAAAACAAAACAACACAAGAAAAAACAATAACCACGGTGAAGTTTCATATCAGCACCTTTTACTACCACAGCCATACTTTATATTATAGATCCATATTTTCATATCCTTTAACAGTGGTTCCCAACCTTTTTACATCATGGACCCTAAATTGACACAAATTACACCACAGCCGGACCCCCATTGGACAACATTTTCAAGTAAACACCAGAAATACACAAATATTTGTTCTGAGACTGAATAAAGTTACTTTTTTTGTACAAATTAGGGAAATATTATAAATATTATAGAGAAATTTCTGGAAAAAAAGTGGTACAATTTCTCCAAAAATGTTTAAACATCCGTAAGAAGAAGTGGTTAAAACAATTTTCTCAATAAAAAGAAATTGAAAAATAGAAAAAGTTGAAGATTTTCTACAAAAAAAATCCCCAAAATGGTAGAATTTAAAGAAAAAGTTGGGGATCCCCTTGAACCCACGTTGAGAACCACTGTCCTTTACTATCATATCATTCCTGTACACAACATACCTATACACACACACACACCCCTACATATACATGCATATGTACCTTCATACCCATCTATACTCACAACAAATACACACATTACTACACATGCGTACTCCAACCATACAAAGTGTTTGCTGTTAAAAGCTGCACAGATTCATTCAGCAACAAACCAAAGACTTCATCATCAGCCACAGTGAAACCTGTTGACAGCAGCAAATCAATAATATATATTTTTTCCATAATGGTGATAATACTACTACTACTAATAATAATAATAACAATAACAATAAAGCCGTGTGGATGTAACAGCTGTGCTTCCTTAATATCCAGCTGTTTGATGGAGCAAATGAAGACGTTTCATATCTTGAAGCTTTGGGCCTGAAAATGATTTTTAATGTCTGGAAAGTATCAGAGCGCAGGGGGAAAAAAATGGAAATAATAAACTTCTGGTTCAGTCCAGTTCAACAAAGTGAAGAGAGAGAAAAAAACAAAACAATAACACAAAAAAAAACAACACAACATGGTAGAAATTTATACAAAACAGTTGAATATACAGGACTTTATTTAGCCAGGAAGTCCCTGCAGATTAAACACCAGCTTTACAACTGAGACCCGACCACGGCTGTAAAAAGTCCATTTTATTCTCATTTATTTGTTTATTTTTGGTTTTTAGTTTTACAACTTTATTAAACAGCAGCCGTGGAGACAGGACAGGACAAAACTGGACCGAAGGCTGTTTTTCACAGAACACAAGACAAAACATCAAAATGAATCCAGTTTTAAATGTGAAGATTCATTGTTATCTTTATCCTGTTTTTCATGTTTTATTTAAATATGAAATTAAATTTAAATGTTTGATCAGTTTTTCCTCACACGTCCACAGTTTGAGGCAACTTGAAAGCCTTTAATGTCATTGCACAGTAAAATACAGTAAAATACCTCTCCACTGTGATGCATACAATAATAAATACAACAGAACAATAAAAGGAGGTCAACGTGCAACAAAATATACATTAATATACAACAAACACAACATTTATAAACTTCTAAACTATGAACATGTTCCCAATTATGAAATAAATGTGATTTATTAGATTAAATCACATTAAATAAGTGTCTTTATATTTAATATATATGACAATAAAACCTGTTTATTAGTTTATTATAACAGAAGTAAATGCATCATGTTGTATAAAACTCTGTGTCTTCATCCTTGCTGTGCACGCCGCCATGCGCGCCGCCGTGCTGCGTCAGCGCGTTGCGATCAGGCACCTGTTCTCCTGTTTGATCCCCTGTTTGAGCACCTGCTGCCTCCCGACCTCCCCAATATGTCCAACCTGCCCCTGTGCTGCTGCCGCGTTAGTGTCGCCGCCGGCGATGGCGTCGGCGTTGGGCGTTTGGCGGCGTCCGGCGGCGCTCACTTGTGAATATGGCCCAGATATCGGTTCACAGCTTATGGCATTATTACATTTGAGAGATTAAAACAAGAGGAGCAGACACACACACACCGAGCTCCACAAATGAAATGAATATAATGAATAACTGTGTGTGTGTGTGTGTGTGTGTGTGTGTCTGTGTGTGTGTGTGTGTTTTTG